>JAWNND010000201.1:0-138412 GCA_035043265.1 Drosophila testacea
AAAAGCTGCAGTATATTGATCACAAAATCATTTCTGGCACTGAGATTTCTGCTCAGT
The DNA here is from genome assembly GCA_035043265.1 of Drosophila testacea. Lineage (NCBI taxonomy): Eukaryota > Metazoa > Arthropoda > Insecta > Diptera > Drosophilidae > Drosophila > Drosophila testacea. The sequence goes on from JAWNND010000201.1 coordinate 58, forward strand.
AAGCCGCTTACTGTTGTTTAGGTATGCGTTTGTTGAGACTAGCAACGCCGAAGTGTATATTAATACCTTATTACCAGAGCATAGAGTGAGAATGCTCAAGCCTAGACAACAACTACAAAATATGTCTCCAGATTCAAATGACATATTTGTAGTGGGACTGCTGAATCACTATGAACAGCGACCACATAGTCTCGACGGCCTGTGTTTAGCCGATTTTGCAGCTGAGTATAGTTTCACAAAATCGACAAGATCAACTCGTCAAAGTAGTGATATCGAAGATGGCGACGAAAATGAGGATATAGGGGGCAGACCCATTCCTCTTATTGACGGAAGTGGGTTTGTTAGGGCGAGGACAAAGCCTCGAGTAATTCGATTTAGGAGTTTTAGTTTGCATACCGATAGACAAAATTACTTTAGGGAACTGCTTATGCTATATTTTCCGTGGAGGAATGAAGCGGTAGAATTAGTTCAGAGAAATTGTGAGGAAGTTTATTCACAGAATGAGGAGTTATGTTTAAAAATTATATTGTTTTAGAGGATTTAGAAGACGCGCTTAGAAGGGTAATGCAAGGTGAGGGCAATACTGAGGAAGAGCAGTTACCTGGCCAGATAGATGATGAGTTTCAGGTCTTAGACTTTCCTGAAATAAGTTCTCAGCTAAATGTTTTGAATTTAAATGACAACAATGTCCAAAATGAAGTTCCGGACGATACAATGCGAATAATAAAACTTCCTCCACTAATATCTCTTGAAAGCTTATCAGTTATTGTTCGCTCATTAAATTTGAAACAAAAATCGTTCTTTACTCATGTCCTACACAATGCTCACCATACTTTAGTTTTCCACGAATTTGTGGGTGGTGGAGCAAGTGTTGGCAAAAGTAGATTAATTTCAGCACTTTTTCAATCCTTTTCTCAATTGTATAATAGTAGGCCTGGATGCAACCCAACCACTTCCAAAATTCTTTTATGTGCTCCCACAGGAAAGGCAGCATTCCGAATTGGAGGGTCTACCCTTCATTCTCTGTTTTCACTTCCTGTGAATCAATCTGCATCCGCTTTTAGAGATCTAGGACCTGACTTATTAAATACCCTCCGTTCAAGATTGATTGATCTTAAAATATTATTCATTGACGAAGTTTCAATCGTCGGTGCCAAAATGTTTCCCTATTTTGATTCTTGCCTAAGACATGTATTAACTAACAGAGAAGTACCATTTGGAGGGATTTCTGTTATTGTTTTCGGCGATCCTAGACAGCTAGGCCCTGTTGGAGATCGATGGATTTTCAAATCCAATTCTGCGTTGCATGACCCATACGCCAGACTTTTTTAAGCTTTTTGCAGTGTTTAAAAAACTGCAGTAAGTTCCATTTCATGTGATTTTGCTTTTGCTTCTGCTTCCGAAATAAACAAAAGTCGAAGCAAAAGCAAAAATGAAAAAGTGACCAAAATCAAACAGCATCAACAGTCGCCGATTACCGTTTTTTTGCTTTCCGCTTTGCTGTTGCTTTCGATCGTGAGCGTAAGTCGTCGGCAGTCGCAGTTGCGAAATTCGATGAGCTCGACTGTTGGTTGCTTTTGATTTTCGTCGCAGTTGCTTTCGATCGTAAGCATAAGTCGCTGGCAGCAGCAAGTGCGACTTTTGGAAGTCGCCGGCAGTCGCAGTCGCGAAAAACTGTTGGTTGCTTCTAATTTTTGTCGCTTTTGCTTTCGATCAGCATCGTATTTCGTTGGCAGCAGATTCGTGGAAGTCAGCCGCAGTCTCCAAAAATTGGGTGCTGTTAGCTCCTTTGCATTTTACTTTTAATGAGCTTGCCGATAGAGACGCACGTATTCAGCTATGGCGCCAAGTGTAGTGTGGAAACATTTTGAAAACAACGCAACCGAAGGCTTAGCAATATGCAATATATGCAAAACTACTCTTAAAAATAATAGACTATCCAATTTAAAAACGCATTTAATAATCTAATCAAAGCGATTGGCAATAATATATATATTTTATAAAAATTATTTAAATAAGAAAAGTTACAAAAATGAATTATTATTTATTACTTATTATTTATTATGTTTTTATGTTCAACTTAATTTGTTCTTATAAATTTGGATTTCCTTTATAATTTTTTTCGATAATGTTTTACAAGTTAAAAAAAATAATAAATATAGCGCAAGCTAACTTTGGCGCGCCAAAGTTTGGATACCCTTGCAGTGCCCTGTGTAAGCCGTCAGATTTTTTACAAAATTTGTTGATTTTGAACCGATTGATCCTATGGCAGCTATATGATATAGTAGTCCGATTTACACCAAATTTGGTCAGCCTGTTTAAAACTTAGTCAAACACAGAATGTGTATATTTGGTTAGGATATCTTGAGAAACAAAAAAGTTTTTCATACTAAATATTGATTTCGAACCGATCGTTCCTATGGCAGCTATATGATATAGTTATCCGATCCGGCCGGTTCCGACATATGTGCTGCGTGCAGCAAAAAGAGGGATCTGTACCAAATTTCATTAAGATAGCTTCAAAACTGAGAGACTAGTTTGCATAGAAACAGACGGACACACGGACAGATGGACAGACAGACGGACATGGCTATATCGACTCAGCTCGTCACCCTGATCAAGAATATATATACTTTATGGGGTCTGTGAGGCCTCCTTCAATGCGTTACACATTTCGTGACAAAATTATAATACCCTCTGCAAGGTTATAAAAAGTGCAAGAGGTACAAAAATAAGAAGAAACAAAATGTCTAGTTTTTCGCGACTGCGACTGCCGGCGACTTCCAAAAGTCGCACTTGCTGCTGCCAGCGACTTATGCTTACGATCGAAAGCAACTGCGACGAAAATCAAAAGCAACCAACAGTCGAGCTCATCGATTTTCGCGACTGCGACTGCCGATGACTTCTGAAAGTCGACAGTTGCTGCTGCTTCGACTTACGCTCACGATCGAAAGCAACAGCAAAGCGGAAAGCCAAAAAACTGTAATCGGCGACTGTTGATGCTGTTTGATTTTGGTCGCTTTTTATACCCTTGCAGAGGGTATTATAATTTTGTCACGAAGTTTTTAACGCATTGAAGGAGGCGTGTCAGACCCCATAAAGTATATATATTCTTGATCAGGGCGATGAGCTGAGTCGATATAGCCATGTCCGTCTGTCTGTCCGTCTGTCTGTCTGTTTCTATGCAAACTAGTCTCTCAGTTTTAAAGCTATCTTGATGAAACTTGGTACACGTCCGTCTTTTTACTGCACGCAGTACATATGTCGGAACCGGCCGGATCGGATCACTATATCATATAGCTGCCATAGGAACGATCGGTTCGGAATCAACATTTAGTATGAAAAACTTTTTTGTTTCTCAATATATCTCAACCAAACTCACAGATTTCGTGTTTGGTATAGTTTTATACATCGATACCAAATTTGGTGTAAATCGGACTACTATATCATATAGCTGCCATAGGATCGATCGGTTCAAAATCAACATTTAACAAATTTTGTAAGAAATCTGGCGGCTGACACGGGGCACTGCAAGGGTATCCAAACTTTGGCGCGCCAAAGTTAGTTTGCGCTATATTTTTTTGTATTTTTCATTTTTTTGTATTTTTCATTTTTGCTTTTGCTTCGACTGCGACTTCTGTTTTTTTCAGAAGCAGAAGCAGAAGCAACTGTTCATTTTAAGAAGTCGCTCGCAGTCGAAGCAGTGAAAAGCAAAAATATTGCGACTTCTGCTACTTCGACTGCAGTTTTTTAAACACTGGTGGCAAGTTGTAATTGGAATGGATGTTGTAGCTGTTGTTTAATATTGTTAATGATGTTCTTGTTGAGGCGTCCAACAAAGCGACTGCAAAAGCTCATGTTGATCTTCTTCCTAACTCTGGCATTGAGCAAGCTGAGTCTTGGCATGAACGATTCTTGTAATGATGTTTGATTGCCGTGATGTTGTCTATGTTGTCTTGCTATTCTATTGTTGTTGTTACTGGTGGTTGAGGGTGCGGAATATTGTACTTGTTGTTTTAAAAAAAATCATCAGGCAGTACCTCATCTGGTCTCCGTAGACTGCATCATCGATGGAAATGTTGATGGAATCAACATATTCCTCAAGCATCTCAAGATCCTCAAACATCTCTGATTCACACAGGTTGGGCGTTTTTAAGCTGTCGGCTACAGAGATGGGGCGAGGCGGATCAATATCTTTTGGCTGCAGTCCCTCTCCCATGTTGCCGTCTATAACTCCTGGATATACTTTTTGTATATCCAACAGGAACATCGTTATTCGTGAACCGACGTCGTCAAACTTCTTCAAGTTGTTCTGCCTGTACCATTGTACTGCCATATGTTGGTGCAGAAGTTTTGTTGTTCTGCGACACTTGATCGATATTTCCAAAAGTTTATTCTGGTTTTCTTAGTCGTTTATAGTGTTTGTTTTGTCGGTTTTGCTGACGAATTCCCCCTTGCTGTGATTCGTCTGCTTGTGTAGCGTTTTTGGGGAAAACATACGCTCAATTCCAAATCTGTGCAAATAGACGACGTATCGTACGCTACGTACTTTTTAATGTACGGCCACAGTTCGGCTTTATTCTTTGCATTGACTTTAAAAAATAGACCCGTTTTATCCTCTTTGCAATAAAGCCCAAGCACAACAATGGTCATCTGCTCTGTTAACCGTCCTCGGTTGTACTTCCTCTTCGTCAGAAACGTTTCGTCGATTTGGACCGTTTTACCCTCTCCGCCAAGTACGGTTTCTGAATGTGATGCCGAAATGGCAAGAGCTATAATAATCTATGACTGTGCTCTAACTAAGAGTAGGCTTTTCTTCACGTTCACGCCATGAGCAGAGGTTTTCGTAAACGTCGCTTACCTTCGTGTCCATTACAAAGCTGATGACAATGGCGAGAATCTCTTTATAAGAGATATGGCAATGATGCCCAAAGAAAAATGTTCCGCTACACGGGTTTACCGTTTTCCGGCATGCCTTAGATCCTTTCTTTTTCGTAGCTTTCGTAGAGCATCTCCAGACCCAACCAAGCTTTTTGTCGGAGTTCTCGACAAACATGTCCATACCGCAGCATTTCGGCGAAATTGAGTTGCGGGAAGGTCATTACTTAATTTCTTAAAGAAAGCAAATCGCTTTTTCCTCACCGCTAAGTAATCTTCCGAACGCCTCATATATATTAAAAGCAACCAAATCAGGATGCAACAATTCATGTGAATTTGTTGTTTCACTTTGCGTATTACTGCGATATGTACGTCTGCATTCATCGGCGACTGCGAAACTTGTGTCTGTATCTTGCATCGTGACGCGCTTTGCAGTGGCGCCAAGCTCTAACGGATCCTCACATACATACATACATACATAGTATCGCACACATACAGCTAAAACCTTCCCAGTTGCACGACTCCCCGCGCTTATCGCCGGGAAACCCAAGGGAGTATTCTCGACCCCTCGGGGATTGCCCCGGGATTTTGTATGAAGATCCCCCGGGATTTTAACACGGGGAGTTCCAAGGACGCTCCTCGGGGAGGGAAACCCCAGGTTTTCCCGCGATATACCTTCAATTTTTCAAATTTTTCTAAATTCTGTTGAAGATTCTCAAGATGCTGCTTGAATTCGTCTCCTTGTGCTTTATTGCAATGACGCAATGATAAAAGGCATTAAGTATGTTGATGTGGCAATCTTGATGCAGAGGCTCCTCCACAAATTTTCCTCAAAAGAATTTTCACAGCAATTAATGTAAATGCTTACAATAAACACATTCTTGCTATGCAAAATGCCAATAATGATATTCAATTCATATTGGACCCTTATGCATGCTGCAGCTACATTATTAACATTATAAACAAATCCCAAAGAGGCATTTCTAAACTGATGCGTGAGGTGATCGAAGAAATTAAAGATCAGAATGTGTCAATTAAGAAAAAGCTGCAGTATATTGTCACAAATTTATTTCCGGCACTGAGATTTCTGCTCAGGAAGCCGCTTACTGTTGTTTAGGTATGCGTTTGTTGAGACTAGCAACGCCGAAGTGTATATTAATACCTTATTACCAGAGCATAGAGTATGTCTCTAGATTCAAATGACATATTTGTAGTGGGACTGCTCAATGACTACGAACAGCGACCACACAGTCTCTACGGCCTGTGTTTCGCCGATCTTGCTGCTGAGTATAGTTTTACAAAATCGACAAGATCAACTCGTCAAAGTAGTGATAATGAAGATGGCGAAGAAAATTAGGATATAGGAGGTAGACCCATTCCTCTTATTGATGGAAGTGGGTTTGTTAGGGCGAGGACAAAGCCTCGGATAATTAGATTTAGAAGTTTTAGTTTGCATACCGATAGACAAAATTACTTTAGGGAGCTCGATATGCTATATTTTCAATGGAGGAATGAAGAGATAGAATTAGTTCAGAGAAATTGTGAGGATGTTTATACGGAGAATGAGGAGTCAATTAGGGTTATGTTTAAAAAGATAGATTTAGAGGATTTAGAAGACGCGCTTAGAAGGGTAATGCAAGGTGAGGGCAATACTGAGGAAGAGCAGTAACCTTGCCAGATTGATGATGAGTTTAGGCTAAGAACGCCTTTCCTGAAATAAGTTCTCAGCTAAAGTGACAACAATGTCAAAAATAATAATAAAAATACTTCCTCCACTAATATCATTTAAAATCTTATCAGCTATTTTTCGCTCATGAAATTTGAAACAAAAATCGTTCTTTACTCATGTCCTACATAATGCTCATTATTATTTAGTTTTCCACGAATTTGTGAGTGGTGGAGCAGGTGTTGGCAATAATAGATTAATTTCAGCACTTTTTCAATCCTTTTCTCAAGTTTATAATAGTAGGCATGGATGCAACCCAACCACTTCTTCTATGTGCTCCCACAGGAAAGGCAGCATTCGGAATTGGAGGGTCTACCCTTCATTCTCTGTTTTCACTTCCTGTGAATCAATCTGCATCCGCTTTTAGAGATCTAGGACCTGACTTATTAAATACCCTCCGTTCAAGATTGATTGATCTTAAAATATTAATCATTGACGAAGTTTCAATGGTCGGTGCCAAAATGTTTTCCTATTTGGATTCTCGCCTTAGACAAATTTTAAATAACAGAGAAGTACCATTTGGAGGGATTTCTGTTATTGTTTTCGGCGATCTTAGACAGCTAAGCCCTGTTGGAGATCGATGGATTTTCAAATCCAATTCAGCGTTGCATGACCCATACGCAGCTATATATGGGACGTTTCTGTGGGACTCTTTTAAGTTTTTTGAGCTCACAGAGATTATGCGACAGCGAGATGACCAAGCTTTTGCAATAGCATTAAATAACATGGCATCCGGTCATATGTCGTCCGACGATATAAGTCTGCTTAGGTCCCGAATTTCCGACGAAAGTCAGTTGCCAAATGATGCAATTCATTTGTTTTTTAGGAATGAAGATACATCTGTATTTAACGCGGCAAAATTAAACTCCATTTTAACTGCTCAACACATATCAGCTGCTCTTGATTTTATAAAGGCCTCACATCTTAGCGCAGAAGTTAAAAACAGACATTTAGAGGCAGTCAAATCATTCCCGACCGCCAAGACTCAAGGACTATGCCCCTCTCTTATTTTAAAAACCACAGCCAAGTATATGATGACGGTCAACATAGATACCTCTGATGGTTTAGTAAACGGAGCCTCAGGTATTCTAATGGACATAAGTTTCAATACATCCAATACTCCTCATGTTCTTTGGATAAAATTCATTGACGAAAGTGTAGGAATTAATGCTCGGGCTAAGTGCCCCCATTCTCTAGACTCTTCTTGGACCCCAATTCATAAAACTACCAAAAGTTTTCAGTTTCATTCCAATCAGCAATTTACTATTGACCATAAGCAGTTTCCAGTTATACCTGCCGAAGGTATAACTATTCATAAAAGCCAAGGGGCTACGTATAGCAAAGTTGTAGTTCATACATTTCCAAGAATGAGTCGTGAGTCCTTATATGTAGCTTGCAGTAGGTCCACTAGTGCTGCAGGCCTTTTCATTATTGGGGAATTCGTGCCCCCAAGATCAGACTCCCGATCGCCCGTAGAGCAAGAGCTTCAAAGTCTGCGCAGTACAAAATTATTAAAAACGCACTATGACTGTCTATTCGACAGCAATAAATTCAACACATTTTTCCATAACACGGAAAGCTTGCATTGCCACATTAGCGATATTTGCTCCGATTAGCTAATGCTTCATTCTTCTCTTTTATGTTTCGTTGAAACTTCAACCTTCTCTAACGAGACATATGATGTACCTGGCTTTAACAGTGTAGTGCGCCTCGATTGTGATTCATTAGCTAATAGAACTCGACCAAAAAGAGGCATTATTATTCTCATTAAAAATGAACTCTGCTCTCTGTCAGTCTCTGCTCTAGTGGTCGATATTATGCTGATTCAAATAATATAGCTTCTGCAGTGTTTGAGTTTGCCGTGTTTAAAAACAAGTCTTTAGGGTTTTAAGTTGTGTATCGAACTCCAAGTTATCCATTGCCGAAATTTGAAACAGAATTTGAGAACTTATTTCAGAATTTTTCATTTTTAGATAGCAGTTCCATAGTTTTAGGAGATTTTAATATGTGCTTACGATCTCTCAGAGGATGTAGTGGTAGGATTTATGATTTTCTGGGTAGCTTAAGATATGAGTCTTAAGTCTAGGTATTTTATTTAAATATTATTTACTAGGGGGTTTGCCCCCTGCTCGCTTCGCTCGCCAACCCCCGGCTCGCTACGCTCGCTGAAATCTCTGGGAAAAATGTGAAGTGAAAATAGGAAACATTTCTCACAGCTATAGCAAGACCTTATGTCATTTCTAATTAGATAGTGGGAATTGTAAATTCAATTTTTCCCTGTAGTTGCACTTAAGATAATAGTAATAAGTAGTACTTTATATAATATAGAGAATTTACATTTTCGCTGCTCGCTGTTTTAAAGTTTTCGCTGCAATTGGATTATTGCAGCAAGAGCGAGTAACAGTGCCATCTTGTCCATCTTCTTTTGATTGTTTATTAATAGCATTAAAAGCCACTGTTCCTATGGCAGCTATACGATATGGTGATCCGATCTTGACCAAATTTTCTCAGGATGTAGCAGTGAGTAAGAAATACATAATCTGTGAGTTTGGTTGAGATATCTCAAAAAATAACAAAGATCTTCATACAAAGTTTTAATTTGCATCTGGTTGTTCCTATGGCAGCTATATGATATAGTGGTCCGATCTTGACCAAATTTTCTCAGGATGTAGCAGTGAGTAAGAAATCCATAATCTGTGAGTTTGGTTGAGATATCTCAAAAAATAACAAAGATCTTCATACAAAGTTTTAATTTGCATCTGGTTGTTCCTATGGCAGCTATATGATATAGTGGTCCGATTTTGACCAAATTTTCTCAGGATGCAGCAGTAAGTAAGAAATACATAATCTGTGAGTTTGGTTGAGATATCTCAAAAAATAACAAAGATCTTAATACAAAGTTTTAATTTGCATCTGGTTGTTCCTATGGCAGCTATATGATATAGTGTCCCGATCTTGACCAAATTTTCTCAGGAAGTAGCAGTAAGGAATACATAATCTGTGAGTTTGGTTAAGATAGCTCAAAAAACAAAAAAATTTCATACTAAGCAATTTTGACCTTTGACCCCCCATTTTAGCCCCTTTCAGTGGGGATATCAAAAAATTCCGTCTTATTGCACGATAATTATGTCTCAGCTAAGTTGTGTAAAAATTTCATCTCAATATCTTGAACCGTTTGGCCTACAGCGTGATGACTAAGTCAGTCAGTCAGTCAGTCAGTCAGTCAGTCAGTCAGTCAGTCAGTCAGTGAGGACAAAGAGTTTTATATATATAGATTTATTTTTGTTGAATTTAAGTTAGACTTATAATTTTTTTGTTTGAAAATTTTTATTATTTATTTTCGATAATATACATACATTTTTATTTTATTTAAGTTTAAATATTAATCATATTTAATTTTTTTAATTTAATTATTTTTTATCTAATTATTTTTTTTTTATTTGTTTTATTATATTGTTATTTTTTTGTTATACCCTTGCAGAGGGTATTATAATTTTGTCACGAAATGTGTAACGCATTGAAGGAAGCCTCACAGACCCCATAAAGTATATATATTCTTGATCAGGACGACGAGCTGAGTTGATATAGCCATGTCCGTCTGTCCGTCTGTCTGTCCGTCTGTTTCTATGCAAACTAGTCTCTCAGTTTTGAAGCAATCTTGATGAAACTTGGTACAGGTCCGTCTTTTTACTGCACGCAGTACATATGTCGGAACCGGCCGGATCAGATCACTATATCATATAGCTGCCATAGGAACGATCGGTTCGAAAACAACATTTAGTATGAAAAACTTTTTTGTTTCTCAAAATATCTTAACCAAATATACACATTCTGTGTTTAACTAAGTTTTAAACAGGCTGACCAAATTTGTTGTTAATCGGACTACTATATCATATAGCTGCCATAGGATCGATCGGTCCAAAATCAACATTTAACAAATTTTGTAAAAAATCTGACGGCTTACAAAGGGCACTGCAAGGGTATCCAAACATTGGCGCGCCAAAGTTAGTTTGCGCTATATTTTGTATTTCCTTTTTTTCTGTACATACTTTTCCTTTCCTGTACATAGTATTATGTACATATGTACATAAAACTGCACGGATAGCAGAAATTCAAATTTTGGGGAACTTAGGGGTGCTTAATGCAGCTCAAATCGACTCGTAGGTCCCCACAAGTTTTTTTTTGGACTATAATAATTATAACAAGTAAAAATCTTTTAACTTTAAGTCTATTTGGTTTTTAATACTATTCGCTTTTCCCATAAGTACAGGGTCTCCTACTGTCGAGCATGCTCTACTGTAGCTTACTGCTTTTTTAGACTCAGTACTTTAAAAAAGTACATATGGGTCTTTTAAGTTTGCACAAAAAAAAAGTGCGTATCAGGCAGAAGGAGGCGTGGCAGACCCCGTAAAGTATATATATTCTTGATCAGCATCAACAGCCGAGTCGATATAGCCATATTCGTCTGTCTGTCCGTTTGTCTGTCTGTCACTTTTATGAGATCCTAGATCTCAGAGACCATAACAGCTGGAGGCACCAAATTTGGTATGTAGAATCATCTATATCTTGCATTGAACAAGTTTGTTTTCGATTTTTTCCACGCCCCCCTCCGCCCCTAGAAATTGAAAAACAAAATTTCGAAGTCAAATTACAAGTGCCCCTTTAGTGCTAGCGCCTTGATTTTTTGTACATAAAATATACACTTTGGTCCAAACCAGTCCAGATTATTTCAAATACGTTACGGGCAAAAGGAAGAAGAAGAGACGCTAGCGGCTTCTGTGTTTCTTAACTTATCTTCGTAGTGGCGCCATCTATTGAATGGTTCGCAACATTGAAGAGCAATCTTTCGTGAACGCTTTTCACTCAAAAGTACTGGGTCTCCTACTGTCGAGCTTGCTCCACTGTAGCTTACTGCATTTTTTGCTCATATGTGGTTTATTAAATGTACTTACCTATTTTGTTTAAAAAGTGGTTTTCGCCACAGTTTGATATTTTTTTAGACCCAGTACTTTAAGAAAGTACAAATGGGTCTATTAAGTTTGTGCAAAAAAAAAATGTGCGTAACAGGCAGAAGGAGGCGTGGCAGACCCCATAAAGTATATATATTCTTGATCAGCGTCAACAGCCGAGTCGATATAGCCATGTCCGTCTGTCTGTCTGTCTGTCCCTTTTTTGAACACCAAGATCTCAGAGACTATAAGAGCTAGAGCCATTAAATTTGGCATGTAGGTTCATCTATATCTTGCATTGATCAAGTTTGTTTTAGATTTTTGCCACGCCCCCTCCGCCCCTAGAAATTGAAAAACAAAATTTTAAAGACGAATAAGAAGAGAACCTTAAAAACTAGCGCCTTAATTTTTGGTATATATAATATTCACTATAGTCCTGAAAATTTCATTTCAATCGGTTGATAAAAGCGAAAGTAATTCAACTAACAATGTTACAGGCAAAAAGAAGAAGAAGAGACGCTAGCGACCTCTATGTTTATTAAGTGGCGCCATCTATTGAATAGGACGCAACATTGAAGAACAATCTTTAGTGAACGCCTTGCACTAAAAAAGTACTGGGTCTCCTACTGTCGAGCTTGCTCTACTGTAGCTTACTGCATTTTTTATACCCTTGCAGAGGGTATTATAATTTTGTCACGAAATGTGTAACGCATTGAAGGCGGCCTCACAGACCCCATAAAGTATATATATTCTTGATCAGGGCGACGAGCTGAGTTGATATAGCCATGTCCGTCTGTCCGTCTGTCTGTCCGTCTGTTTCTATGCAAACTAGTTTCTCAGTTTTTAAGCTATCTTGATGAAACTTGGTACAGATCCCGTCTTTTTGCTGCACGCAGTACATATGTCGGAACCGGCCGGATCGGATAACTATATCATATAGCTGCCATAGGAACGATCGGTTGGAAATATACATTTAGTATGAAAAACTTTTTTGTTTCTCAAAATATCTAAACCATATACACACATTGTGTGTCTAATTAAGTTTTAAACAGGCTGACCAAATTTGGTGCAAATCGGACGACTATATCATATAGCTGCCATAGGAACGATCGGTTCGAAAACAACATTAAGTATGATAAACTTTTTTGTTTCTCAAGATATCTCAACCAAATATACACATTGTGTGTTTGATTAAGTTTTAAACAGGCTGACCAAATTTGGTGTAAATCGAACTACTATATCATATAGCTGCCATAGGAACGATCGGTTCGAAAACAACATTTAGTATGCGGACTACTATATCATATAGCTGCCATAGGAACGATCGGTTCGAAAACAACATTTAGTATGAAAAACTTTTTTGTTTCTCAAAATATCTAAACCATATATACACATTGTGTGTTTGATTAAGTTTTAAACAGGCTGACCAAATTTGGTGCAAATCGGACGATCGGTTCGAAATTAACAATTATCAAATTTTGTAAACAATCTGACGGCTTACATAAGGGCACTGCAGTATCCAAACTTGGCGCGCTAAAGTTAGCTTGCGCTATATTTTTTGATTGACAATAATAATAAATCATAATTATGTACTTTTTAATGCGATCTTTTTGCAAATATGTACGTGTACCACAAATGCATAGGAATTTGTTTAGGAGGATGTTATGTACGTGTACCACAACTCCATTTGAAATTGTATGTTAAATAGTACAGTACATCCTCAACAAACTTATACCTCACCAACAATGTGTGTGAACATGTAATATACAGCCGAAGGGGCCTGACCACTGCTCTATAACAAAGTACTCAACAACAAAGGCCATGCCTTTGGAACGACGATTGGGCCAACACCTCCTTTAAAGTGTTGAATAGTTTAGCGAGGTTGTAAGGGGCGTTTTCAGCGTGTACAAAGAATAAAAAAGTATTAGGAAAATAAAGGCAAGCTAACTTTGGCGCGCCAAAGTTTTGATACCCTTGCAGAGCTCTGCATAACCGGTCTGATTTCTTAAAAATTTTGATATATGTTGATTTCGAGCCGTTCCACAGTGGTGCGAAAAAGACAAAATCGCGCCATAATTCAGCGGAGCCTTATAGGAAAAATATTTTGATGACATCTTTTTAAGAGAGTTAAAGTATAACAAAAATACTTAAAAGTTACAAATATTTAGTGGAATGTTCATTTATTTTGTAAAAATTCTTAATTCAAAAATTTTTTTCTTTACAATCGGAAGAGTATATAGTTTTCGTAGGAATAATCTGGTCAAGTTTTCAAAACTTTTTAGACTTCTTTTTCGTTATTCCTCATCGCAACTTTCCAAAAAATCGCTTAAATTAGAGTATTCCTCTTTAACCTCAGGTACATTTTGTAATAAATCTAAAGCTGATTTTGGCATTTGATTTATTTTTTTTCCTGACTCTTGTAATGCCTCGATACTAAAGGATCCGAGGTAATTAGCATTCTATTCAGAACATCGAGGTTGCACTTTTCCCTACTGCATTTTCCCGAAAAATGTTCTCGGTAAAACTTAAAATCTTTGTTTCGTGCTTCCTGGGCCTCCTTGGTCAATTGGCCAATTGGGAGCAATGCATACTTAATTATTTCCGGGCCATGAATAAAAAATTTATGTAAAGTTGGCGACATATTATACCAAGGGTACAAATTTACGAAATGCCTAGCAGTCTCTAAGGCGTAATTTTTAAATTTGTCCACATTAATATCATGGTTGCATGAAACAACTATTAATATAGTGTGCATTCTTTCAAGCAAACCGATGTCTATCTTTGTTATCTCTGCAGACAATTCTGCATTTTGAAAAAATCGCCTTGCAGTGTTACCGTCATTACTTCTGCCAAATCCAGGTTTCTGGAGATCAATAAGTAAGCCTAGTTTTTCCTTGAATTCGTTCTGAATTCGATTTTTTGTCTTGGCAACAATTTTTTTGTCCTCCACCGATCTGGCTTGCCACCTTCCTATAGGCAATTTGAAGGACAAATACAGAAGGCATTCAAAAAACCGAATCCATCCATGTAAAGTTGAAAGCCCGAATTTTAAATTCTCTGCTTTCACTTCTTTTAATAACATTTCATCAATGTTATTAAATTGTTTGCTTGTTGCTCCGCAAATGTAACACTTACATGTTGATGTCGTCTCCGTCAATGCATTACAAGCTTTTCCGTCAATCATTGAAAGAATTAGCTGATGGCTAACTTCAACTTCAGCGCCTTCAACTTGTATCACACATTTGAATTTCGGAAATGACTTCACTTACTAAAATTCAAATTTCTCAGAAAAGGCAAAAAAGGGCTCGCTAATTTTTTTAGGACATAAAGTTGAATATTAAATCTTGTTTTTAAAAAAAAATTTAAAGACGGATCTTGTCCGATTAATTACTTTATGTCCATCAATAACAAAAAAAATTTGTTTTTTTTTGACATTTTTTTAAAAGTTAAAAAAAAATATACAAATTGTTTTTATGAAAACTTGATTTGTACTAATGAACTGAGAAAAGTCAAAACTTATACTTTCAATTGCCACATATCCCCATAATTGTTTCATGTTCATGAAAAACGATTGCGAACAGACATTAAAATGACGTACTCTGTGAATTGCTTAAAGTCGAGTTCGAAAGTTTAACTTTAAATAAGTGTTATGCGAAAACCAAATATCCTAGACTATTTTCCTTTCAGATTATTATGCAAAATTTTATCATCTTTAAAGTTGCATTTAAACTTTCTTCAATATCTCAAAAAAAAAATCATTTTTGGCGCGGAATTTGCTCTAGGCGCCCCGACGTGCGTTCGTTAATATGGCAGCTTTATGATATAGTAATCCGATTTGCACCAAATTAAATCAGGCTGTTTGAAACTATACCAAACACACAATTTGTGAGTTTGGTTGAGATATCATGAGAACCAAAAAAATTTTTCATACTAAATGTTGATTTCGAACCGATCATTCCTATGGCAGCTATGGCAGTAAAATTTTTTCTAAAAAAGTAATGTTTCAAAAGCATCAATTTTAAAATTATAAAACACTCATTACACAAACGAATAATACTGCTAAGAAAGCATTAATTGTCTTTATTTACATCTTTTCATTTAACATAGTTAAGTTAACATTAAACATTTTTAAAAACACTCGTTATTATACATATAAGCAAATAAGACTGCATCATTTGTAATAATTTTAATTTATTTGCATCTTAACATCAAACATGACTATCAATAATGAAGCTAATGCCCGATGTTTAAAACAACATCGATTTCTCATTTTAAAAATATCGATGAACATCGACATCGAAGTTTCGACCCAAATTTACATCGTTATCTGCGATGTGAATATTTGAACCGCTCATTAGACCCAGTACTTTAAAAAGTACAAATGGGTCTATTAAGTTTGTCCAAAAAAAATGTGCGTAACAGGCAGAAGGAGGTGTGGCAGACCCCATAAAGTATATATATTCTTGATCAGCATCAACAGCCGAGTCGATATAGCCATGTCCGTCTGTCTGTCCCTTTTTGTGTCGCCTAGATCTCAGAGACTATAAGAGCTAGAGACACCAAATTTGGCATGTAGGTTCATCTATCACTCCCATTGATCAAGTTTGTTTTAGATATTTGCCACGCCCCACTCCGCCCCCGAAAATTGAAATACAAAATTTCGAAGTCGAATTACAAGAGCCCCTTAAATGCTAGCCCCTTTATTTTTGGTACATATAATATACACTATAATCCAAACCTGTCCAGAAAATTTCATTTCAATCGGGTGATAAACGCGGAAGTTATTCATTTAACAATGTTACGGGCAAAAGGAAGAAGAAGAGACGCTAGCGACCTCTGTGTTAATTAACTTATTTCGTAGTGGCGCCATCTATTGCATGGTAGGGAACATTGAAGAACAATCTATAGTGATCGCTTTGCACTCAAAAAGTACTGGGTCTCCTACTGTCGAGCTTGCTCCACTGTAGCTTACTGCATTTTTATTATGGACTTTGGCCCACTTAACATTAAAATGGCACTCAACATTTTCTTCTTGGAAGCGTTTTTGAAATATTATTTTTTTTTTTGCGACGTTTCGTAGTTGTTCCAACATTTTTCAATATAGCCATTTCTAATCAACCGATTTGGTCAAACAAGGTAAGTAAATCCTCTACAACTTTTATTCAAATAGTATTAATTTCGGTTCAGCTGTTTAGAAGCTAACAACGTTTATATGTTTGAAAACACGTGATTTTTGTGAATATTTGAGTTTGGAAGCTCATAAAAAAACCTAAAAAAGTTACAAATCGTCAACTAAAATTTTTTTTTTAGAATTCAAGTGAAACTAGCAGTTTGAAGGAAATTAGCTATTGTTGATGCAAATCCAACAATAAAAGAGATAAGATTTTCTATTTTTGTTAGAATGTTAGAAAAAATTGTGGCTCTTTCTTTGCCTTTTGTTGTCTTTATACTCCGATTCTCGTATGAGAGACCAAATTTGGTCCACTTTGGTGTCATATAAAAGAAGCAGATCATCAACAATAATTCTATAATTTGGGCTTTTAATCTTTCCCAGAAAATTGTCAAAAACTAGCTTCAAAGAATTCCAGGCTGCATTTTCAACGGGTTACAAAAGGTTTGGAAAATGATTGTCTTTTAGCAGGATCGTATTTGATGTTGGCCTTGCCGACCACGGTGTTTGTTCCTGCTGAGCATTCCTTCTGTTTGTAATAAAGGGGCTTTTCCAAAGGCAAAGAAAACAGGAATTTTTGGCCAAAGTCCATACGAAAAATAAAGCGCAAGCTATCTTTGGCGAGCCAAAGTTTGGAAACCCTTGCAGAAATTTGCATAAGCCGTCCGATTTTTTACAAAATTTGTAAGATGTTAATTTTGAACCGATCGTTCCTATGGCAGCTATATTATATAGTGATCCGATCCGGCTGTACTGCGTGCAGCAAAAAGACGGACCTGCACCAAGTTTCAACAAGATATCTTCAAAACTGAGAGACTAGTTTGCATAGAAACAGACGGACAGACGGACATGCCTATATCGACTCAGCTCGTCGCCCTGATCAAGAATATATATACTTTATAGGGTCTGTGAGGCCTCTTTCAATGCGTTACACATTTCGTGACAAAATTATAATACCCTCTGCAAGGGTATAAAGACATAGTAGAATCAATAATATTCGTCCTTAAATGACATGTGATGATGAATGTATGAAAGGTATTGATTTATAGATCTCGAATAATATTAAATTGGTGTATATATTTAAATTCCATTTTTATTTTCAATTTTTTTTATAAAAATCGAAAAATAATTTTTATTTTTAATTTTTCAAATAAGAGTTTATGTTTAATTTTTTTTAATAATGCGCGAAAATCTGTGTTATAAAGATGATTAATTTGATTGAAAACAAAAGATTTAATATCCACACCTATTTTTCATCATCTTCTTCGTTTTCAATGGAATGGAATTTCAATATTTTAATTTTCACCGAAACTTTAGTTTTCTTACAAAATGTTGCCATTGATGTGCTGACTGTGTGAACAACTTGATAGCAACTCCAAACCCCCTGTTGAAAGGCTCTGAATTCTTTGTTTTTTTATTCGCTTATCCAGGTTTAAGGATGAAATTATCGGATCAGATGTGTCCATTGCGCGCTGGAACACGTCCTCAAGATTTTTTGTTTGACTGCATTTTCTTGCTTGACGCAATTGGTCAGACTTATGAAATTTATTTCATGATTCGGCCCTGCTTTCTAAAGTATCCAACTGGCAAAACTGTGTTCTTAAAGATATCACAAGAATATACAAGGATTTTGGGCACTGTGACAATCATTGGAAGCCAAGGATAATCTCTGCAGTATTATGGCAGACGCTTTGAAATTTCATTGCATCTATTGGCAGTTGACATGAAAGACATAGTTAAATGGTCCTTAGATTTTGGATATGGCTGCTGGCAAGGCCAGTGATGTTTGCTATTGCCATCATCTATCCTAAGTGCTAGGTGTTTCCAAAACAATTACTGAATAATTATTTTCCTTGCGGAAACATGTGCTTTATCATGCATATCTGAAATTCTCAACTTTTTTAGAATGAAAAAATAAAAAACCGAATCCAGCAGTGCAAGCAGGGTTTACAACGTATTTTAAATTAATCAAAATTGGTAGAAACTTTTCGCATATAACATTTTTATTGATAAAATCTTTTGGGGTTGCACCACAAATTGGACACGGATGGGTTGAGCTTGCTCCCGTCAACACGCTTAGCACTTTGCCATCAATTACCGTTAAATATAATTTATGACTATAAAAATCATTTTGAGGGGTTTCAAGTTATCTATCTCTTTTTGCAGATCTTCATTTTCTTTTAATATTTAGGCTCTTGTCTCTGAATGTGGGGTTTTATTGTTCCACAATAAGTTTCCAGAGGAATCAACGATTCTTAAAGGCGTAACTGTTGTGGCCAAAAGACTTCAGTCGGTATTTAAGGACTGTTCTCCCAAAAAGTCTTAGTTATATACCGATAGCCCGAGGGGATAGGGTGTGAAAAAGCAAGGCAAAGCTCTGACTTAGCTAAGGCAGAGTGATTATTCCTTGTTCTGGACACATCAAGTCGACTCACAGGTGGAAACTGCAGCAATGCAGCGTACACTCTTTCCCGCGGGAGAGGACCTCCACGCGGTATCCCCTGGTAACGTACTAGTAGTACGGCTAACTATGAGCGGCGACGTTATCCCGTCTACTCCTAAAAAACCTAATTCCTGTCTATCACCCATCCCTTCTCCGAGACCTGGGCAAGGGTCTTTAAACGGCCCACCCTCAAGTCAGGGGCGTCATGCGACCCGTACCCGCTGACTTAAAGGTTCGCAGCTGAGGGGTAATTCCAGCTGTGTTTGGACGGAGCCTTCCCGAGGCCGGGCAACCTCGGGTCGTAGCCAGCCTTGCCGAGGTATGGGGCACTGCCTCGGTCGACCCACCGTCTCCCCAAATCTTCTCGGGCCCGCGGCGCTTGCCTTGTCGAGCAATGCGGGCGTTATGAATTATGTAATATGAACCCCCCAACACCAGCCTTGGATACACCGAGACTAGATGATGTCGATACGAGCGATATTGACGAGGAGGCACTACTCGGCTCCAGCCAGGAGACGTTGGTGCAGAATCGCTCAGGTGGTGCGGCTCAGACGAGCACACCCCAATCCATACCAACAACCGAATCAAACGAAACGGCGAAGCTAAGAGCTGATGGTAAGCCCAGGACGGACTACCAAATACTCAAGGCAAAGGCCAGTCGAGCCCGCTTCATCCTTGGCAAGATTGCTAAGAACGAAGCAGAGGGTAAGACCGACCCGCGCGACGCCGAAGACAAGGTAAAATGTAAAGAAACGATCGCTCAGTTCGAGGCCCAGCGGGCAAACTTAGCGACGGAACAGTCGCAACTTGGGAAATCGAAGCGCAACAGATCCCAGGAGGAGGGTCAAAACGCGCCTAAGAGAGCCAAGGATGCGAAAGGTGACGCAAGGGCCACCTCGTTTGGGAAAGCCGAGGCACGGCTTTTCAGCGATGTGGCGAAGGACAACTTGGCCATGGCACTAGTTGACGGGCTCAACGCGGACGGTAAGCTGCTGGCGGAGAAGTGGGGAGAGGTGGAGACCAAACTCTCCGATTTGGTCATGGACCATGTCCTGAGCAAGCCGGGGTGCTCCATCCCCTCCTATGACTCCTCAGTGGTGCTGAAGGCCGAGCAGGTGATGAAGGCGAGCCAGCCCTTCCTCCTTCTAATCAACGAGGAATGTCTGGAGCAGCTGGAGAAAACCGACCACAGGTTGTGGTACGGTGTTCGGAAGGCCAAGATAAAGGTCTTTCGGAACGAACCTCCGGACAACATCCTCGAAGAGGTCGACGACACGAGCGGGCTGTTGAACGACCTTGCACTCGAGGAGAAGCCAGATGTCGAGACCGACACTGGCAAGACAGCTGCAACGACACACTAATGCCGACCGTCGTTCAGATAAATCTGAAGCGTAGCAGGGTAGCTTCAGATAATCTGATTGTCCTCCTCCGTGAGGAGGACATAGACGTCGGCATTATACAAGAGCCCTGGACTAGAGACAAGACAGTCTTGGGTCTATCGGCACATGGCTATGACATAATTTACAAGAGCTCCGAAGGTAGGCCGAGAGCTTGTATAATAATTAAAAAACTTTATAAAGCACTTTTACTCCCCAGCTTGAGCGAGGAAGATCTGACAGTTGTCAAGGTCGACTTGGCCGGAGGGAAAGCGCTGATGATCGCCTCCGCTTACATGCCACATGACCAACAAGCTCCACCAGCAGCCGTGGAAAGACTATTGGTACAGGCTGAGAAGACCAAAACCGACTTACTGCTAGGATGCGACGCCAACTGCAGACATACGGTATGGGGAAGCACAGAAATTAATGAACGAGGTGAGTCTCTCTTCGATTACATTATAAATAGTAACATGACAATATGCAACCAGGGCAGTACTCCCACCTTTGTCTTCCCCAGTAGTGAGGAGCACCAAGGATGGGAGGAGGTTTTAGACCTCACACTGCTTACTAGTTACAGTCACATTAAGATAAGTAACTGGAGGGTATCCATGCGTCATTCGTTCTCAGACCACAGATACTTACTCTTCGGAATTGATATTGTCGCGATCAAGACCGAAAAATTACGTAACCCACGCAAAACGGACTGGAACAAGTTCGCCAAACTAGTTCAGTCCAAAGTGAAATCTCAGTGTATAAAAGAAAACCTCTCCACCAAAGAAATAGATGAGGAGATTGGCCAGCTAAACAAAATTTTCAACAAGGCATACACGTCATCATGCCCAGTGACGTATGCAAGGAAACAATATCCACCGTGGTGGAATCAGGAACTAGCTAAACTCCGGAAGATCTCAAGAAAAGCCTTCAACCAGAGCTACGCTAGCAAAATATGGCAACCATATAAAGATGCACTAAAGGCATATAAGCAGGCGCTATATAAGGCCAAGAAGGACTCATGGGCCAAATACTGCGAATCCATTGAAAACATAAAGGACACGGCTAGAATTGCTAAAATCCTATCAAAAGACCACAACAGCCCAAGTCTGATAAACAGATCAGACGGGAGCTCGACAATGTCGACCAAAGAATCCTTAGAAGTGCTGGTAGACACACACTTCCCAGGAAACACTGCAAAGGAGAAGCCCCTCCCAATTAACATGTCCCACGACAACAGCGATACAGAAGTAGTAACCAGAGAGAAACTCATCTGGGCGATACATACTTTTGAACCATACAAAAGTCCAGGACCGGATGGAATAATTCCAAAAATGCTACAAGTCATAGATGAAGACACGATCTCATGGCTTCTAAACATACTAAAAGCCTGTATCAGACAGAACTATGTTCCGTCTGTCTGGAGAGAGGCAAAGGTAATATTCATTCCTAAACCAGGAAGAAGAGGGCATATCCTAGCTAAGGACTACAGACCCATTAGCCTTACATCCTTCAATCTTAAGGCGTTAGAAAGAATTCTGGACATTCACATTCGACAAAAAATTGAAGGCAAGCAATCTAAAGACCAACATGCGTACACAAAAGGGAAGTCAACAGAAACAGCACTACACGAAGTAGTACGGCAAATTGAAAGATCCCTGGAAGCTAAACAATACACGATGGCGGCCTTTTTAGACATAGAAGGAGCCTTCAATAATGTAAATGCGAACTCCATCCTGGAATCCCTCAACGAACTTAAAGTCGAGGGATACATCAGCGCATGGATCGCAACTATGCTAAAGAGCAGGAAGATAACAGCCGACCTGGGTGGCGATAATCTCACGCGATACGTGAGCAGAGGCACACCTCAGGGGGGAGTACTGTCCCCGCTACTTTGGCTAATAAATATGGACAAGATACTGCACCAACTAAACCAAGGAGGAGTGAAGGCAATAGCATACGCAGACGACGTGGTGCTACTGGTCTCAGGCCCCTTTTTAGATACCATAAGCAACATTATGGAAAGTGCACTCCGGAGACTAAATGATTGGGCCAAGTCATGCGGTCTAGGAGTGAACCCAGCCAAAACGGAATTGATGCTCTTCACAAGACGAACAAAGATTCCAGTCTTCAATCTGCCGAAACTGAGCGGGGAAAGATTGAAACTATCAGACAAAGCAAAGTATCTAGGAGTGATACTAGACCCAAAACTATCATGGAAGCTAAATATAGAGGAGCGGGTCAAGAAGGCGTGCATTGCATTCTACTCCTGTAGAAAAACTTTCGGCAACACGTGGGGACTACATCCTAAGATGACTCTCTGGATGTACACGGCAGTTGTGAGACCCATTCTCACATACGGAGCGCTGGTCTGGTGGCCAGCACTGTCTAAAAAATACAACATAGATAAGATTACAAGAATTCAGCGGACAGCATGCGCAGGAGCAACAGGCGCTATGAGATCCTGTCCAACAATGGCTCTGAACGCCATACTGAATCTGCTACCAATTGATTTGCACATCAAAAGTATAGCGTCACAATCGGCCATACGACTCAGAGAGTCAGAGTGCTGGAAGGCCAGAAACACAGGACACAGCAGCATACTAAGCGACAATCAATTTCGATCGTCCATGAAGACGGACTACGTAATTGCCAAAACAAATTTTGAACAGAATTTCAAAACAAGAATCCCATCAAGAGAGGAGTGGGCTGTCGAGAACCTGGATGCCACATTTGACATGAAACTCTACACCGACGGATCCAAGATGGACTGTGGCGTAGGGGCCGGAGTATACTCGCCGGACCTGACAGTGGAAAAGTCATTCCATCTACCAGGTCTGGCGAGCGTGTTCCAGGCAGAGACCTTCGCAATAATGGAGGCAGCTAAGCATCTATTAGAGCGTGGACTCAGGAATGCAAATGTGGCACTCTTCTCGGACAGCCAAGCGGCAATCAAAGCACTCAGCTCTGTTCGGCAAAACTCTGTACTAATCACAAACTGCAAACAAGCTCTCAATGCAGTTGGACTCAACAACACTGTTTCTCTGATTTGGATCCCAGGTCATAGGGATCTCGCAGGTAACGAAAAAGCGGACGAGCTGGCCAGACTAGGGTCAGAGATGACAACAACACCAGAAGAGGTGCGCCCACCCCTTAATTCCATTAAACACGAAATCCACAAACTGCATGCCAGTAAAGCTAACGTGAGATGGAAAACTCACGATGGATGCAGGAAAGCTAAACAAACTTGGCCGGAATACAACAAAAAACGTACTGAAGAGCTACTGAGCAAATCTAGAAAAGACATTGCAAGAATAACAGCAACACTTACAGGTCACTGGCGGATCGGAACACACGCCAGGAAAACAAACCTCCCCTTCAACCAGCACTGCCGCAGCTGCAATGACCCACAGGAGGCAGAAACCCCCGAACATCTGCTCTGCCACTGCCCAGCTCTAGGCAGGTGCAGGCACAGATGGCTTGGGGCACATGAACTCGCGTCGCTTAACGATGTAGGAGACATCGCAATAGACAAAATCCTAAACTTCCTAAACCACAGCAAGTGGATTTAGAGGGTTTAGGAAAGATTAACACATTAACACAAAGTACATATACATAATTTTGACGAGAAGGTACCCCCCCTGTGGATCAAAACGGAGCTTGCTCCAATTGAAGAGACTGGTTAATCCAGCTCGCCACCTGACCTACCTACCATACCGATAGCCCAGTGCTTTTATCAAAATTAGTTTTGCAGATTATATAATATCGGTTCCTTGGTCTTGCATTGCATTTAAAATTACTTCTTTTTGCAAGCAAATAAGCCGATCCGATTTGTGGCTAAGAACATCTTGCAAAGACACTTCGGGTCTCGACTCAGTTGTTTTTAAATTGACTGGCCGGCCAAAAGTTTCTTCTGTTCAGCCACTTTTCAATTAAATGGATATGTTACATTTCTATATCCTATGGGGTATAAAGTATATGTATATGTATACTCTGGATCTGTCAGTCTGTCCGTATGAACGAAAGGATCTCAGATATGGTGAGACCTAGGAGCCCAAATTTGGTATGAAAACTTCTTCTACTTGCACGCAGATCAACTTTATTTCAAATTTTGGATGCCACGCCCCCTTTGCCATCAAATTAAATTAAATGACGATATAATTAAGACAAGCTATAGACTTGAGATTTGGCACGAATATTATTTAACTGAATCTGGATGTACTGTGAAAATTTTATCAATATGATTGCAAAAGCAAAATGTGTTTGGTTTAGTTTGGACGCCAATGACAAAACAGACAACAACAAAATACGTAACGCCAACACGCACCTATTAATATGAACACGCACAATCGTACATATGTACATATGTATATTGGGATCTATTTAGACCCAGTACTTTAAAAAAGTACAAATGGGTCTATTAAGTTTGTGCAAAAAAAAATGTGCGTAACAGTCAGAAGGAGGCGTGGCAGACCCCATAAAGTATATACATTCTTGATCAGCATACACAGCCGAGTCGATTTAGCCATGTCCGTCTGGCTGTCCGTCTGCCTGTCTGTCTGTCAGACAAACCACTACCAACACGTAGTACAAGCCACAAGAATTGATATTCATATTAAAATTTGAGCTTTAATTTTTCGAATGTTTAAAACTTGTAGAAAATGCTTGCTCAATATGATAGCACATGCTTTTCGTTTGCAACAGCTGACTTTAACAGCTCACATTTTAACATTCGACTGTTATATTTAACATTCTGCTATGCAGCATTACAGATTGCTGTTATCTCAATGCAATTGCATCAATCTTATGTCAAATAACATATTTCTGGAAAATTAACATGTAAATGTCACGAAAAAGTTCCCATAGTGCACTGCTGGTAGCAGTGAAAATAATGTTGCATATTTGTAAGCGTTTTTTCTTGTACTTTTTGTACTTATAGTTTCAAGCGGTTTAAGCGAAGACTTGATGTATAAACATTTCTTTAAACTAAAATTTTTGGTACAGGTCGGTCTTTTTGCTGCACGCAGTACAGCCGGATCGGATCACTATATAATATAGCTGTCATAGGAACGATCGGTTCGAAATCAACATCTAACAAATATTGTGAAAAATCGAACGGATTATGCAAATCTCTGCAAGGGTATCCAAGCTTTGGCTCACCAAAGCTAGCTTGCACTATATTTTTCGTAAGGACTCTGGCCCACTAAACACGAAATTGGTACTCAACATATTTTTTTATAGAAGCGTTTTAAAAATATTTTTTTTGCGAGTTTTTGTAGTTGCTCCATTATTTTTGAATATATATCCATTTATAATCAACCGATTTGGTCAAAAGTTACAAATCGCAATACTAACATTTTTTTAGATTTAACGTAAAACTAGTAATGTTTCGAATAAAATAAGCTATTGTTGATGCAAATTCAACAATAAATGGCGAAGTAATGCATGTTTAAATAAAAGACAAAAAATCACTTGTATTAAAATTTTCTGTATTTTTTAGAATGTTAGAAAAAATGGTGGCTCTTTCTATGCCTTTTGTTGTCTTTATACTCCGATTCTCGTATGAGAGACCAAATGTAGTCGCCCATCATTCCTTCAACCCTAAAACCGTGATACCGTCGCTCCATGGCCTTCATTTGTTGGTGAAAACGTTCCCCGAGCTCGTCACTTAAGTCACACAAATTGTTCGGAAAAAAATCCAAATCTAAAAATATAAGAATCAAGAAAGTGTATTTTTAATGACATGTGCACTTCTGTCGGAAAAAAAGAATTAAATGAAAATACACAACAATTTGGTGTCATATAAAAGAAGGAAGGAGATCATCAACAATATTTCTATAATTTGGGCTTTTAATGTTTCCCAGAAAATTGTCAACAACTAGCTTAAAAGAATTCCAGGCTGCATCTTCAACGGGTTACAAAAGGTTTGGAAAATGATCGACTTTCAGCAACTTTTTAACTTCGGGGCCTGCGAAGACGCCTTCTTTAATCTTTGCATGTGACAGATGCGGAAAAATGCATTTCAAATGAGCGAACGCTTCAACCCTTTATCAGGTTTTTTGTTGAAGTTTTTTATTAGACCCAATTTAATACGCAAAGGAGGAAGTATGATATTTTCTCTCCTTACGATAGGATCGTATTTGATATTGGCCTCGCCGGCCACGGTGTTTTTTCTTGCTGGCCATTCCTTCTGTTTGTAATGAAGAGCATCCGCACGGCTGTTCCAAAGGCAAAGAAAGCAGCAATTTTAGGTGTAACCTCCTTGCATTCCACATAACATGGCAACAATTTTGAGGTCAGAGCATATTTTCCAAACATAGCTTTTATAGTTGATGCGTTCCAGCAAATTGACCATTGATTCGTATGATTCCTTTGTTTTTACAGCATGTGCGATGGGAACTGATGGTTTTTGACTGCCATTGTGCAAGAGAACTGCTTTTAAGCTTTCCTTGCTTCCGTCAAGAAACTACCGCCACTCGCTTGGATTATGAGATTGGTGGAGCTCCTTGAACAAACCCGAAACATCATTACAATAGACAATTTGTTTATCCTTAGTAAAGAACTTTGCGTATGACTCGTGATGGTTTCTATAGCTCTGATTTTTCTTTTGTGAGCTCCAAATCACGCACCAAATCATTTAAGTCCCGATGTGATAATAACTGCAACTCTGTCTCCGAATCAAAACTAGCTCCGTCCGTTTCTTCTTCTGATTCGCCATTTCTAAAGCCTCATAAAAAAATATTTTAAAAACGCTTCCACGAAAAAATAGTTGAGTGCCATTTTCGTGTTTAGTGGGTCAAAGTCCATAAGAAAAAAATACTTTGATTCACTTTGAAAACAATTTTTTAGATTTTGTAAGCTAGTGTTATAAGTCATATCAAAATGTTAACAAATATTGTTAAATATCACGGCTGAAAACCGGTTTGTCGAGGGTTTTTTAGGCTACCCGAGCCGGAACCCGAACCGAACCCTTCAAATTTTCTAGCACTGAACCCGAACCGGAGCACTTTCAAAAATAAAAAGTTCGGTTCGGACTCTAAAATTTGTGACAGTCGGCAAAAAATTCTATACAAATTTCCTATTATTTTGGGCTTTGGCGGGCTTTATCTAAACGATGTTTTCACAGAATTCGATCATTTTTTAACAAATCTTCAAGAACTTGTTAACGTTGTATTCAAATTTCTTTTGACCAATTCTCTGAATAAATGATTTTTACACTTTAATATTTGAGAATTTGATATAAAAGAGATTATAAAATATGCATCAAGTAAAAAGGTAAGCAATAATTAAAGCAAGAAAAATGTATAACATTGAACTAAGGCTCGAACCCGAACCTTGGGTTCAGGGGCTCATCTAACCGGTACCCGAACCGAACCCTAACCTTACTTTATAACTCGAACCACCAAACCGAAGTTCCCCAAACATTTTTGAGGTTTGCAGCCTTGAAATATATAACTTTTTTGCACTTTTGAAATGAGAAAATTACTTAAAATCTTACGAACACGTGCTTCACAGTAGCGACATCTGTGTTCATCAGCTAATAACTACGTTTATTTTTGGTAACCAAAATTGAAGATCTTTAGAAAATGGGTTTTGGCCTCATAAACTGGTCAAATGCCCCATAGTGCAGTGCTTGTATATTTTGTTCAAATTGGTTTAAATATAATTGTATAAAATTAGAACTCATCGTTAGACAGCTCGAATGAAGTGACTAGTTTTAAGCAATACGAAGCTAATATTTGAAACCGAATGGAGCGTAAGGAATGGACGACCCTTCAAAATTGTTGCAGACCCTGGCTTTAAAAACTTGCAACTCTTGAAGACAGTGATATCGAAATAGTAAAAAATGCAAACTTGCACTTCTAAAATATTTAGATAAAATAGTTCAAGACAACTTAAAAAATTTTCATAATATTGCTTCATTTCTATTTCCACCTACAAATACACTATCGCAATTTACTGAATTTAAAAAAGAACAAACTATCACAGGCCCCGAAAAAATTATGACTAATATTGAGATAGATAGCCAGAATGTTAAAAAAAAGAATTTCACAGACAACAGAAATAGATTCAATTATTATTCCCAACCTACTCAGAGCAATAACTTAGTCGCTATTATAATTCAAACACATAAAATTTCAAACATATAAAAATGTTAACAAAGCTAACACAGAAGATTTTAATGTTCTGCAGTGTTGGGCAAATGACAAAAACCAATTTCCATTGCTATATTAAATTAGTTGTGAAATTTTACCGGTTCCAGAGAGTAGTGCAGCTTCCTTTATAATAGCCAAAAACGTAATTACTAAAAAACGCTGCAAAATAGCCAACACCGAAGATAATGTAAACAAAAGAATGGTTTTTAATTCAAACATTGAAAATTTAAATCAATCTGTAATAAATAAATCAATGAATAAATAACAATAATGTATAATAAATGTATAACTTTAAAAATGTACAAAAGGGTCTTTTAAGTCTCTCAAAAAAAAAAAAAAATGTGCGTAACAGGCAGAAGGAGGAAGTTGTTAAACTAACTATCAGGGGTGCTACGGAAATCACTAGTGAAATTTAGTGAGATAGTGAGATTTCAGCTGTCAGCATTTCCGCGCAGAAATTTTTGAGGTGCCACAGATCTCCGAGTGATTTAATTTTATTTAGCATTTTCACAAACCTTTCCGAATTCGTTCGAAGTACAATTTTCCACAAATTGCACAATAAGTAAAATTATTTTGCAGCAAAACTTGTTTTACCTCAAAAGAGTTATTTTTTTAATGCTTAAATTAAAGAAAACAGATGTGTTTCCATATACATTTTTTCAAATTCCTTCAAACTCCGACTACAAGATGTGACATCACTAACCCTGAATCCGAAAATCTAAATCGGACTAGGTGGCAGCACCAGACGAAAGCGGATTGAGCGCTGATTCATTCCGCCCAAAATTAGTAGGCGAAGTTGGTCTTTGTCACGGCGAAATTGAAGTGAAATTCAAGCGGAAGTGATTTCTGTGGCACCCCTGAATGTTATAGGGCGTCGTGCAAAGAAGAAGAAGAGACGATAGCTAATATCTTTGTAGTGGCACCATCTATTTTAATTTCTGGTACGCAACATTGAAGAACAATCTTTTATGAACGCGTTGCACTCAACCATTTTTTTAATTAGCGAATTTTAGAAAAACAGGTTGATTGTCCAAAACCAGGTTGAACCAAAACGGAAACGAGAGCGGTCAATTGTTTGGGACCACTTAAAAAAAGCAGTGACAACACGCATGGCATTTGCCACTACTGG
Source organism: Drosophila testacea (assembly GCA_035043265.1). Taxonomy (NCBI): domain Eukaryota; kingdom Metazoa; phylum Arthropoda; class Insecta; order Diptera; family Drosophilidae; genus Drosophila; species Drosophila testacea. Next base: position 29,879 of record JAWNND010000201.1, read on the forward strand.
GTAAATGGCTAAGGGCCGGTGGCAATACCACAAACCTGCTTGACCATCTTAAGCGGATGGATAAAAGTCGCGTGAGTACTGAAAAAGGAGAAGTGCCTAAAGCGATGGCAACTTTTTTAAACAAGGAGCCGTTCTATGGCAGTGACTCAACGATCAAAAAGTCATGAAAATGATTGCCAAAGACGTGCGCCCTTTTAGTTGTGGTCACGACGAGGGTTTTGTGGAACTCCTACAAGAAGCAGTCCCGCGCTATAAGTTGCCAAGCCGAATCATCACGAATCTATCACGTTTGGCCAAACGTGGCCTTCTTTTGTATGGGACCATTTTAAAAAATAAGCAGACAGCCAAGAGGCCATATGTAATCATTGCGGATTAAAGATAAAAACCAAAGGCAACACGTAAAACCTAATCCAACATCTACAAAGCATACAGAAGAACAATGTAAATAAGCCTATCTCTAAGCCTGCTTTGCCAACAAATCTTGACAACTATTTAAACAAAGTCAAGTGTTACGAAAAGGCTCAGCTCGCAAGAACGCTATTGATCAAGCAATAATGCGCATGATAGCAAAAGATATTCAACCATTTAGTGTCCTCGAAGACAAAGGCTTTTGTGAATTGGTGAATTCTTTCGCAAGGAGGTTTTTGAGAATAAGTACTATGATACGAAAAATTTTCTTAAATCAATTTTACAAAATTTATCTTATGTTGCGCTTACAACAGATTGCTGGACTTCGAAGGCAGTTGACGGTTATATCACAGTAACTTGCCATTTTTTAAACAGTAGATTTGAATTAAAGTCGGCAGTCGTGGCAACACAAAAACTTCTGACGACCACAAATCATACTGGCAAGAGCATGGCAGAAACATTGAAGGCTGTCATGACAGAGTGGGATGTCTACAAAAACGTTGTGTGTGTCGTGACGGATACTACAGCTTAAAAATCTGCCTTGCTGTTCACATACTTTGAACTTGATCGTCCAAGAAGCTCTAAAAGTGCCGAGCCTTAATGATATATTTTGTAAGTGCAAACACATCGAAGCCTTCTATAAATCAAGCACAGTTGCGAATGCCAAGTTAAAAGAGGCGTAAAACGTGAATAATCCATTGGGTCTTGTTTAAGAAGTGGCTACCAGATGGAACAGTGCTTTTTTAATGATGGATCGTATAATAAAGCTGAGCTCTTTCATTGGAAAAGTGCTTCTCATTTCGCGCAAAGCTCCAAAGCTGTCAGTCGATGAAATTGGGACTATATCGGATCTAATCGAATTGCTAAGACCCTTCAATTACGCGACTCAACAAATTTCCCCAAATAAGACTGCCACCATTTCACTAATCATGCCGATAATTTGCGAGCTGCATCAAAAAAATTAACAAATTGCGATATGAAATAAAATCCGACGTTTTGGAAGCCTTAAACATGATTGCCAAAAGATTCCCCGAGAGATTTGGACAGTATGAAAAGAGGACCATTTTCCGAATCTCAACCTTAATGGATGCTCGCTTCAAAAAGTATGGTTTCTTGCATACTTTCAATGCCGACGAAGCTGCAAAAGCTTTAGAAGATGAGTTATCCGATTGTTTGTCCTTAAAAACGCCACAAAAGCCTCCTACACCACCTGAACCAAAGCGTACGCGTTTGAATTTTTTAAGTACAAAATAGCGGCCAAGCCAGCCTCCAATAGAGCTGAACCAATCATCATGCTAAACCAATATTTGACAATACCAAATGCCGAGGAGGATGTGGATCCCCTGCTTTATTGGAAGGTAAATACACTTCCATTAAACATCTTAAATTAATTAATTTGTTTTTATAGAATTCTGACGAAGAAGCTTTAAAGTTGATAGCTAAGAAGTATATGTGCGTGCCTGCAACGTCGTGTGCATCTGAAAGGATGTTTAGCAAAGCCGGACAAATAGTGTCAGATCGCCGATGTGCTCTGAAACCACTTATAATTAATGCGTTATTATTTATAAACCAAAACTATGATCTCCTTAATACTTAATACATGATACTAACTATTTTTGAAACAAAACTGTGATCTCGAAAATGATCTCCTTTGTAATTTCTTAAAGAATAAAAACTTGTTATTTTGTTTTAAATTTTATTTGAAAAACTTCGATGTATCGTCGATTATCGATTTTTCCGCTTCAAAACATCGGTAAAATCGATGTTGGCTAGCATCGGCAATCGAAAAAAATCGATTGTTGCAAAATTCGATCTTTTCCAACCTTTACTTTGACGCCCTGCAACTATACAACTTTAAATTACCGATTTAATGTGCTTGGAGTATCTGCTTTGATAACATAAAATCAAAACCGCAAAAGCTTTTCATAAAAATATATAGCGCAAGCTTACTTTTAGGGCTATCGAAAATATATCAAAATATCAATATATCGATATATATTTTTTTAAATGATATATTTATATCGTGATATTTTTTTTGCCCAAATATCGAAAATCGATTTTTTTTTTATATTTTACAATATTCGTGCGTTGGTCAGTTTTAACCTGCGAAGCAAGCGATGCAAGCATAAAAATGTTTGACTCAAATTTAATTAAACAAAATTACGGTGAAAAACGGCACAGCAAAGTGCAATCATTGCATGAAAATAGTGAAAACAAGCGGGAACACTACTAATTTGGCATCGCACCTAAAAAACAATCATTTTGAAATGTTCAAAAAGTGCACTCAAGAAAAGGTATGTATGCATATGTATGTCGTGTTTAAAGTGGCGTCTTTTTTTAGTGTGTGCGTGTGTGTGAATAAAGAGCCCGCGTTTTCAGTGAATAATGGCGCCAAAATTCGGCGTGTGTTTTGCCACCAATCTTAATACTTAAATATATTAACATACTAGCTTGCAAAGAACTCTGGAGAGCATTCAACAATAATCGAGTCATTCAGAAATGTTGAGTCTTTTAAAGGTAATGTATGCTATTATGTGTAATGTGATTTTATAAACATTTTTTCAGGTTTCGGATGACGAAAATGTAGATGACCTGTCCACAGACTTCATGGAAGCCCATAATAGGTCAATTTTAATTTACCCTATAGAAATGTTGCAATAGTAACTTGAGTTTTATTTTTGAGCAATTATTTTTTGAGTTATATTTTTTTGCTCAGCCTTAACGATTATTGGTTGAGTTTTGAAATATAACTTAAAATTAATCATTATTTTCTGAGATTATTAATTTAATTTAAAAATTTATAATAGTTGTGAAAATTCATAGTTCATCCTTTGAGAACAATTTTGGTATATTACTTGATTTCCCAAAGTTACTAGAAGTGTAAATTTTTTTTGATTGAAAAAAGAAAATAATCATTATTTACCGTCCCTGTTTTAATCTTCCCTCCTGCCTTCTTCTTTCTTCTTCAATATACACTCAATCATTTATTTTTTGTCTTTCTCTCTGATTACTTTTCTTTTTTTTCTTCTCTTATTTTCTTTTATTTTATTTAATCTCAAACTCTTTACGCTTTATAAAATTTTAATTTTTTCTTTTATTTAAATTATAAGTTTTACATTTACATAGCATACCATCCATCTCCAAAAGCGCTTTTATTGATGAGGCGTTGCTGCAATTGCTGGAATACACAAAAAATCAACAAAAAAGAAAAGGCACATGAACAAAATAATAAAAAAAAAGAAGAGAGACACTTTTCTCTATGGCTTGGTCGAATTCGCTCTCGTCGCCAATATGACTGTCGCCGTAACGGCATAAGCAAAAGGAAAGATCGCAAACGAACAAGGCAAAACGAGAAGAAATAAATTTTCAGGCGTTATTTAACGCACGCATTAAGCAAAATTACAATTAACACAACTTAAAATTGAACACTTTGAAACAAGAACTCACTTAAGGCTTATTTCCTTGATAACAATTTACAGGTCTTTTTTTTCAATATGCCCGCCTAATGTGGACTTCCTTTTCCATGAAAAAGATTCCATTTCTGAACGCTAACTTACTTCGATCACTTATCACTAATTTAATAATTCTTTTGCGCAATAAAAAATATTAAAAAAAAAAGAATTTTGATGGCCAATTTCCACGGTTTTACAGTCATGCAGCATCGACCCGCCGTTTGCTGCAGAGTTACGCTTTCGAATAGTTCGTCTGAAACGCAGCGACTCTTCTCTCTCCTCTTTGTGAAGCCCGCGGCGAATTCCCCTTTGAGGAGAGCGCTATAACTGTAATTGGGAGAGGCAATGTCTTGCCAGTTGTTCGTTCAGATTCGGCGAAAAATGATCCCAAATATAATATATATTTGCAGCTGTTAATTGGCTTTAAATATTGCACTAAGTGCCAATCCTGCAATAATACAGGAGAAAAAAAAAAGAAAGAAAAATTCTAAAAAATCTACAATACTATCAAAAACAAATTTTTATCCCCAGCTTATGTGCGTTTGGCACTGTATATTAATTTAAAGCGGCTGCTGTTTTGTTCCTCTATTTTATTTCTTCACTTAGAAAATAATTTGCAATGACAATTACTGTTTAACAATTTGGCGCGGTTTTAAAATAGTCGCACTGATATTATTGACTTGGCAAGGAGAAATCAACCTTCACTTATGACGAGCAGAATATGAAAAGACTGACAGTAGGCGGTTTAGCACAAAATAAAGCTTTTAACAGCGAAAGTGGGCCATACGCCATTTGTAAAGTTATTAACATACGCACTCCAATTCCATTTGTTGCCAACTTCCACTGCCGAAGCTGACCAACAGCGGGCGTTAGCTAACAATATTCGATATTACGATATTCGCTTTCTGGTGACAAATATAATTCGAGTTATATATTGTAGCAGGCCGATAGCTTTAACGATGTTCCATCACTAGTGCATGCACAGTAACTCTGTTTATCTTGCTATCTCTAATTGTCTGCATTAATGTAACTGTAAGTAGGTTGTAGGCTATCTCGCTTTAGATTATTAGAATAAGAATATACATGTACAATAGCTTTATCTCGCTCTGGCGAGAATGTATGTATCTAGTGGCTTGAAGCCGCGACGCACAGCCTGAAAGTTAGTCTTAATCCGAGGACAAAAGAGAACAGTCCAATAAAAGAACCATCGGTCACAATATCTACTTCAAGCGTCACTTGAGAGCTTCTGGATATACCGTAACAGTTTGATCAAGATAACGCCAATATGATTGCAAAAACAAAATGATTGTTGGTTTGCCATTACATAAAACAAACAACATATCGACCTCTTTTTGCGAAATTATCATATACATATGCAGTTTTTTACGAAACTGAGTTTTTGATGCAAGGTTGTTCTACTTTCCAAGACACATCATCTGTTAAAATATTATAGCTTTAATCCTTTAATAGTCGCAGAAATTCATTTGTATGTTATGCCATTTTGAACGCAAGCCTGAGAACAGATGAGCTCTCCTGTAAAATTTGATTTTTGTAACATACGATAATTTCGCAAAAAGGGGACGATGTATAGCGCAAACTTAACTTAGCGCGCCAAAGTTGGGCTGTTTGAAACTGTACCAAACACACAATGTGTGCCGGCTCCGACATATATACTGCGTGCAGCAAACAGACGGTCCCGTACCAAGTTTCATCAAAATAATTTGCCACAAAATCTGCGCGATATTGTTAAAAATGTTGGTCAACGTAACGCCTATTTTGCTCACGCTGAAAATGTGCTTCTAACAATGCTTTTCGACGACAGAAAGGAACAAATTTACGACTCAACAAGAACAAGAGCTTACAAAAAGCCCATTGTAAATTTCAACTGCTCTAATTATGTTGACATGATTAACTTAGATACAATAGCATTTTATCAGAGCCGCCATCCGCTCGAATACTTGGAATTTGAAGGTCCACCGTTTCCGGACCCACAAACTCCTCCACATATTCAAGGAACCGAAAAATTTGTGCAACTTTTAACTAGCGTTTCGCGTAGAGCTATCGAAAAATATCGCGATGGGGTAGTTGCAGTCACGGTTGAAAGCCGTAACTCAATATCTAAGATGGAGAGCAAACAAGATCTTAAAAATATATAATTACTAGGGGGTTTTCCCCTGCTCTCTTAGCTCGCCAGCCCCCGGCTTGCTACGCTCGCTGCAGTTATGTCCCAGCTATGTTGTGTAAAAATTTCATCTCAATATCTTCAGCCGTTTCGCCTACAGCGTGATGACTAAGTGAATCTGTCAGTGAATCAATTAGGACAAAGAGTTTAACATATATATATATATATATGTACCAAAAATCAAGGTGGCATTAAATGTGCTCTTGAAATTCGACTTTGACATTTTATTTTTAAATTTACGGTGGCAAGGGGGGACGTGGCAAAATTCTAAAACAAACTTTATCAATGGGAGATTTAGATGAACCTACATGCCTAACTTGGTGTCTCTAGCTCTTATGGTCTCTGAGATCTAGGTGACAAAAAAAAGGGATAGACAGACGGACAGATAAACATGGCTTTATCGACTCGGCTGTTGATGCTGATCAAGAATATATATTAGAGTTGGGTCGTTTCGGTCTTAATACGTTCAATTGAACGGGTCATTAAATCAATATCGTTCATTTTGTTCAGTTGATCCGTTTATGATGAACGAATCTTTCTTAAACTTACTCAGCCCTGAGGTCGGTTAAATCTTTTTAAAGCGTTGCTCTTTGTTAAGTTTTTATTAATAAAATAAAATGTCGAAAAGAAAGCGAAATGTCGAAAGACCGGCAAATGCGTTTAATGTAAGTCAGAGCTGAGTATTAGTGGAGGCTCCCAGAGCAATTTGGCGCGCCATCTCAAACAGAAGATCCTTACTGTCACCTTTGCATTGGATCGTCAGGAACAGGGACCTTCTGACGCCGGCGATCAGGCGCCAACGATAGAAGCTGAGCCAAGCTCTTTGGTTTCAGTTGCTGGCCAGCAAATGATCACATATTTTATTAGGCGTCCACCTACTGCCAGAAGAACCGAACAGTTTGACCGGCACGTTATAAAAATGATTGCAAAGGGTCAGAATTCAAAATATTGATTGAAATGGCTACCCAGTGTCCCGGCTTTAAGCTTCCGCAGCAAAAGGCCATTTCGAATACGGTTCTGAATAATGTATATGAGGAGTGTAAGGCAAAAGTTCGGGTAAAGTAAAGTTCCGATATAATCAAAATTATATAGCAGTGACTGCTCATTACATTGAGCCGGGGGAGACCCTTCTAAAATCAGCTTTATTGGAATGCCAAGAGAATAGCGAAACGCACACTATTCCCGATTTGTGCAGTTTTTAAAAAAAAAAACACCATAGCCGAGTGGGATATCGCTAACAAAGTTACTGCCATTGTTACGGACAATGCTGTCAATATTGTTTGCGCTGTAAAGAATGGGGATTGGCGCTCAATAAGATGCTTCGCCCATACCTTAAATTTGGTTGTCCAGACGTCTCTTCTACGCACCGCAGACGTTATAGCGCGAAGCAAAAAAATTTGGAGTTCTACCATCGCAGCTCAAGTGGTTTAAAGAAGCTTCAAGAAGCCCAGCAGCCATTAAGTCTGCCTCCATTAAAACTGAAAATGGACGTCCAAACGCGATGGAACTCAACGTATGATATGTTAAGTAGACTCTACGTTGTAAAGGATGCATTGGCCATTGCTGTGCCTCGGGTACGACCTGAGCTCATTTGCGTAGAGCAGGATTGGAGTGCTATTGAGGAACTAATTTCATTACTGAATCGTTTTTACAAAATAACTATTGAAATATCTTCGGAAAAAAATTTAACTTTATCCAAGATAAGGGTAAAGAAATACATTTGTATTTAAAACATTATTGCTAATTGAGTATTTTTTTAATGCTTTTCCCATTTTTAGCGACTTATTGTGCTAAGTCTAGGGTAGTGCATGAGGTGGTTAATTCTCTGCAACACGAGATGGCAACCAGGCTGAGCAGTAACGAGAAGGAAATGCTGTATGCGGAAAGCACAATCCTTGACCCACGATTCAAGAGCCGTGGATTTAAAAATAAAGATTTTTTAAAGATACGGTGGAGAAACTTAAGAAGAAACTACTTTCAGTTTCTGTAGTTGAGTCTGCAACGCCTAATGCAGCTCTAGAATGTAGTACCTCAAAGGATAGCAATTGGAACAGTTACGACGCTCCCGGGCGATATTTAGACGATAGTTCTCAAGTGGAACAAAGGAAACTTATCAACACTGCGAAAATGTAAATAACGTCAACTAAAATGAATGGCAAATCGAGAAGAAGAATTAAAATAAACAATCAGAAAATGGCCAAAGCAAGTAAGTTAAATATTTTTAAAATAGTTTTGTGCAATAATTATTGTTTCTCAATGGACAGCACTGAAGAAAAATACTTGCAAGAGGGTGACATGATCACCAGAGCTGGAGAAAACTCTTATAGACTTGTGAGGGAGTCCATTGGGGATTTAAGAGGAGCGCGCAAAAACGCTCACGTATTTATGGAAATGGCTAGCACATTACAAACGTTTCATTTTATATTAAAGTTAAATTTATTTCTTATAAATTTACAACTAAATATATAGATCTAAATTAACAGTTGCGTCTCCGGCGTCTCCGCCTTCCGCTTCAGGGATTTTTTTTTTGGGCATTTTTTTTTTTTGAGCTACAAGGGCGAGGCGTAGCTCCTCTTCCACATCGCCAGTAGCGGAGTCCGGAATAGTCTGGAATAATATAGATGAATAAAAATAATATTAATATATTTTTCTAACATTTTTTCTTTAATCTATTACCAAGAAGAACTCGGTAAAATTTAGGCAATGACTTAAAGCCCCTTTTATTCTTCACGCCATGAACATTATACTGCTCCACTATGGTGTCGGACAAAATCCGTGGTAGCCCCTTCTTTACACCCACCGGGGCCAGGATTGACTTCACTGCTGTCACCTGTGAAACAAGGATACAAAGCTTTTATGAATATATGTATATTAATTGCATTCCAGCTGCCTAACTTACATATTTATGCCGTGATTCTGGGCCTAAGGCTTCCTCCAAGCTCAGTAAATCCTCCTCTTTCTGAAGTGGAAATACTTTGAATACCTTCTTAGAATCCTGTTTGTCTGCCACGAGTTGCCTAATCATTACATTTTGATTGGCCACTTGGTAGGACAGCAGCTTTGTCTGCTCCTGCTGATTTTTCACCATTTCTCGAAAAAAAAATATATATTTAATAATGTAAAGATTGTGAAAATAATGTTTTCCATTACCAGTTAGAACACCCATTTGCTTCACCAAAGTTATTAGTTTGTCTTCGTCACATGGAATATTTTCTTCTGTAATGAATTAAATAAAAACAATTAAAAAATGTAGCGCAAACTAACTTTGGCGCGCCAAAGTTTGGATACCCTTGCAGTGCCCCGTGTCAGCCGCCAGATTTCTTACAAAATTTGTCAAATGTTGATTTGGAACCGATCGATCCTATGGCAGCTATATGATATAGTAGTCCGATTTACAAATTTGGTATCGATGTATAAAACTATACCAAACACACAATCTGTGAGTTTGGTTGAGATATCTTAAGAAACAAAAAGTTTTTCATACTAAATGTTGATTTTAAACCGATCGTTCCTATGACAGCTATAAGATATAGTTGTCCGATTTGAGCCAGATTTGGTAGAGATGTATGAAACTGTGTCAAACACACAATCTGTAAGTTTGATTGAGATATATTGAGAAACAAAAAAGTTTTTCATACTAAATGTTGATTCCGAACCGATCGTTCCTATGGCAGCTATATGATATAGTTATCCGATCCGACCGGTTCCGACATATGTACTGCGTGCAGTAAAAGACGGACGTGTACCAAGTTTCATCAAGATAGCTTCAAAACTGAGAGACTAGTTTGCATAGAAACAGACAGACAGACGGACAGACAGACGGACATGGCTATATCGACTCAGCTCATCGCCCTGATCAAGAATATATATACTTTATGGGGTCTGACACGCCTCCTTCAATGCGTTAAAAACTTCGTGACAAAATTATAATACCCTCTGCAAGGGTATACAAAATATAGCGCCAGCTAACTTTGGCGAGCCAATGTTTGAATACCCTTGCAGAGATTTGCATAAGGCGTCCGATTTTTTACAAAATTTGTTAGATGTTGATTTCTAACCGATCGTTCATATGGCAGCTATGTGATATTGCACCAAATTTGGTCAGGCTATTTGAAAGTTGACCAAACACACAAACAAAAAGTTTTTCATACTAAATATTGATTTCGAACCGATCGTTCCTATAACAGCTATATGATATAGTTGTCCGATTTGAACCAAATTTGGTAGGGATGTATGAAACTCTATGAAACACACAACCTGTGAGTTTGGTTGAGATATCTTGAGAAACAAAAAAGTTTTTCATACCAAATATTGATTTCGAACCGATCGTTCCTATGGCAGCTATATGATATAGTGATCTGATCCAGCCGGTTCCGACATATGTACTGCGTACAGCAATGAGACGGACCTGTACCAAGTTTCATCAAGATAGCTTAAAAACTGAGAGACTAGTTTGCATAGAAACAGACGGACAGACAGACAGACAGACATATACTTTATGGGGTCAGTGAGGCTTCCTTCAATGCGTTACACATTTCTATGCTAGGGTATTATAATAATAACTAAATAATTTTTTATTTACTTACGCAGCTTGACATTTTGTCTATTAATATGAACATTTTATTGTAAACAAATATTTTATGTAGGCGACAAATCAATTTTATAAGCAAAATTTTGTGTTTATTTATAGGCATAGCAGTGAATAAGCGGCATTAGCAACAGTCCCCCCTTGTGTGGTAACCCGACAGCCTTTGACTCAAAGTCAGAGAACTTGAATGATTCAACATCACCTAATCTTTTTTTGCAAAATAAATCCCCAAACTTAGGAAATTTATTGGGTCGCTAAAGAAGGAACTTATATCTTTGAACTTCCGACCAATTATAAGGGCAGTTTCAGAATTAATTGAAAAGGACTCAATGCGGATAGGGATATTTTCTTTAATATAACAATAATTGTTTGGGAAATCGGAAGACAAAATTAATTCTCTAAACATACAGTTGGTTCCCTTTATTATAGGGAACTCACCCAAGCCTGCTATAAACTTTTCCTCAACTATTTTCCTATGTATTTTCTCTAAGATATTTGTTGGCTTTCGGACGGAGTTTTTAAAAACTTGCCAATCATTTTCAAGTCGGTTTCTTGATCAGTTGAAATGTTTCTCTAACATGCAAAAGACTATGTACATTATATGATACACTGTCATCGCCGAAAATCATGGGAAAATTCTCAACAAATATTTTCAACGTTTGTTGTGATGTTCTCAAATTGGAATCGCGCTGCATTGGATTACAAAAAAATCTGTAAGCACAGTGTATCATTAAAAATACTTAGTACTGGTCATCATCAACTTCGTCTTGAAAAGAGAGAATCCCAGTATACAGCAAAAATTGGCGGAACTCAGTCGCTTTCCAATGCGACAGTTCAGTTAATGGGCGCGGTTTGCGTACAAACTCACTCGGAACAAGGCTTCGCATAGATATTAATTTATTTGAAACATTATTCTTTTTAAGATCGGACTTTTTTTTTTCTAACTAAATTGTTTTGATGTCGATTCAAAAATTTTCTCATGACACCTAGTTCGAATAGGCGCATGCAATCTAAGGGTATCTGAGTTACCATATAAACACTAATTTTTTCTAAGGCGCACTTTTGCGCTAAGTACTTCTTGGTGTGATGGCCAGGGAATGTTCTGTTCGCGAAATCGGGGTCCGTCAATAAAACCCCCGACTCTGTGCTTTACGTTAAGGTCGAGTTGATTTTTTTGGCTAATTGTGGACACTTCCAACAACCATGGCTCGACGTATGACCAGGTGTACCACTGATGAATGCTCTAGCGGGCGCATCACACACAACAGCTCTCAGTTGTACAGAAACATTTCTTCCGTCCACTACTACACCGCTTTTCATCACTTCATCCAATTTTGAGCAAAAATCGCCGGGAAACTCATTACAATCTCCCGGCTTACTTCTTCATAGGAAAACACCGACCGGAAAAATTGGCACATTTTCAACATTATTCAATCGAATTAAAATCGGCCACAGTTGAGCCTTAGAGCTATTAAATAATGGTAGTCCATCAATATTAACATCTAAGCTCAAGCTGCTTGGCAATTTTATTCCAGCGTTTAATTTAAATAACTGATTTTTTAACCCCACATTTAAATATGAGCCCCCATAAATGTTGGATATTTTGGGTTTCGATTTAGAGGCAAACTTGTAAAAAGCGCCGACATCTAAATTTTCACCCCGTAGGATATTAATAAGCTCAATGGTACAATCGCGTGTGGGTTTATATTTTAAAAACCAACTGCGCAACATCTCTGTCAAAGTGATTTTCTTTTCATTACATGTAATGTCCAGTAAGTCAAAGTCCATGTCTTGCACTTCGCGCGCACTCTCGTTGGCCAAAGCCAAATCGAGCGTATTCACTTCTGTCGCGCCGGGGTGCTCCGCTTCGTCTCTTATGCCCAATAAATTTCGTAAACGCTTCCTTTCTACTGCTTTCAAGCGCCGCAATTGCCGATCTCCAACCATATTATAAATTTAATTATAAACACTTTTGCTTTTATTTAAAATAATTACTTTTCACTTTTTCACAAATTATTTTACATAAAATTTATTCACAAAATTGAAAAGTAACACGCGTGCCACAAATGTCAAAATTAGTCAAAGGCAAACAAAAAAGACATAAGCGTATCAACCGATTAAAACACGCGTTCTTTTTGTTGCACTTTCGGTTCTCTTTGAACTTGCCACGCGCCACACACTTTCATTGCGCGACTTTTGTATACGCTTCCCAAAATTTAAAATATTTTATAGTAAAAGTATTTTTATACCCTTGCAGAGGGTATTATAATTTTGTCACGAAATGTGTAACGCATTGAAGGAGGCCTCACAGACCCCATAAAGTATATATATTCTTGATCAGGGCGACGAGCTGAGTTGATATAACCATGTCCGTCTGTCCGTCTGTCTGTCTGTCTGTCCGTCTGTTTCTATGCAAACTAGTCTCTCAGTTTTGAAGCTATCTTGATGAAACTTAGGACTGGTCCGTCTTTTTGCTGCACGCAGTACATATGTCGGAACCGGCCAGATCGGATAACTATATCATATAGCTGCCATAGGAATGATCGGTTGGAAATAAACATTTAGTATGAAAAACTTTTTGTTTCTCTAAATATATCAACCAAATATACACATTGTGTGTTTGATTAAGTTTTAAACAGGCTGACCAAATTTGGTGTAAATCGGACGATCGGTTCGAAATTAACAATTATCAAATTTTGTAAACTGCAACTTAAGCACCAACAACGTCAGTGTGACTGAGAGCACCCACACCGAGGAACCCGCAAAGCGTTCCAAACAGGACACCCAAATAGAGCTGTTTCAAATAGCTCGGGAGTGGCTGCTACTGCAAAATAGAGAATTTGAAGCTCGCGAGGAACAAAGGAAGTTCGAGCAAGAGCAGCAGAAAGCCCAAAGTGTGGCACAGAGCACAGCCGATTTCCAGAATAAACTTTTAGATATTTTAAAAAACAAATGAATAGTATTCATAGCAATAGCCCAAAACGTAGCTAAAATAAGTAAATTAAAAAAAAAAACAGAATTTTTGTTTTATTATATGTTTATTTATTGCATCACGAATTCTGCAATCGCATTTCTAACTTCCTCGGCCGATCTGCTATAATCAGCGGAAGTGTTCGATTGGATCGGCTGTTCCCTCTCACCATCAACCAGTGCAACATTCCATGCATCGTCAATGGCGCTGTTGTGATTGTTGAGCTTGTTGTGCAACACACAACAGGCCATGATGATAGCGTTGTTCCTTGAGTGGCTGTCAAGCTCTTTGCCCACGCGTCGGAATCTGGCCTTTAAATGACCAAATGCATTTTCTACAACTCGTCTTGCTTTCGACAAATTGTAGTTGAAGGTCTTCCTCTTCAGTAGTGCTTCTGTCGAGAAAGGGTAGGGCTTCATTAATCTCCAAGAGAAACGAAAAAATCAGATCAGAAATCAAAACAACGGGAACGTTGACTCCACAAATTTCTCGGGATTTGGTCTCCAGCAACGGGCACGAGTCCAGCATCTTTTAAAGGGTCGACCTCTGAAATATGTGCGACTCATTCCAAAGACCCGGCGAACCGATGCTCACATAAATGAATCTGTAACTAACATTTTAATTTAATTACAATATTTGTTATAATGATCTTATTTGCTTACTTACCGAAAATCGACGAGAGCAAAGAGCACAATTGAGTACCACCCTTTATAATTGTGTTGATCGATTGCCTCTGCTGCTGGCGACTTTATTTCTATGTGACATCCGTCTAATTAAAACAATTTTATTTATAAACATTGACTTGGAAAATATATGTTTTATCTTTACCAATTGCACCAAGACACTGGGGAATCCGATGGTTTAAAACCCTTCAACACATTCCTCAATTTTTGATTCTGTCAAAAAATTTGGAGTCATATACTCATCCGTGAATTCAGCAACCAGAGCCTTGAAAAATTCATGGAGAATATTGCAAACGCTGTTTGGGGCAACGCCGAACAATCTGCCTATTGTTTTGTACTCTGATGACGACCCCAGAGTATACAGAGCTATCGCTATCCTTTTTTCCAGGGGAATAGCGTTCCTGAAATTATTGTCTTCCTCAAAATCTCCAAGCGGTCCACGAGTAAGGCAAACGTCGACTTTTCCATGCAGAAGCTCTCTTTAAAAAAACGTTTATCATTCTCGGGAACGTCTTTCTCCCAAAACGCTTCTAAAATTTATAAATAATGCCTGTAATATGAATTTGCACTTGGATGGTATAGACATAAACACTTACAAACATCCAAACAGTCCGTGGTACATATAAATTAGTAGCCAACAAGTCATTGTCGTCGTCATTGGCGTCGTCGTCTTCATTATCGCCATTTGTGATGTGATCCATCAGCTGAGCTGATTTGTCGAGCTCCACTGTTAACTTGCGAATTAGTTCATTGCTATGCTGCACAGCAGCAAGAGAAATGGAAACTTTTTCATTTAAGTTCATTTTAATTATAAATTTGTCTCTCCTCAATTTCACACGTCAATGCACTGGAATTCAGGAGGTTGTGATGTTGGATGTTGGCAAAGTGAATCAGTGTTTTACATCTAACATCATTCCCATGCGGTCCCCGAAAATGTACTCAGTGGGAATAGGACATTAGTTTGGTTTTAGAGATCTGTCCTGTTTTTTGTCCCTTTTTTGGGGTCCGTCCATGATGAAATAACATAAGGTGGTTCCGTCGCGAGCCGAAGTTTTACGAAGTATCCACTTATTTCAGTGCACGTTTGCTTGTTGAAGAGAAAGGTTGTGTGCGGACGAATTTTTTTTATTGTTGTTCATTAACCCTCAAGCATGCACATATTAATATGAAATATTGCAAATTTTGCTGTACCGAAGTGTAATATGAAAAGAAAATTGTGGGAACAAAGCCTGGGGTGCAGCATGGGTGAAAACTCGCAAATCTGTGCCACACACTTTAATGATTCGCAGTGGAAGTCTACACTGAACAAAGGTCAGACAAATAAAAGAAGGCGACTTAATAAAGATGCCATTCCAACAATATGAGTGACTGCTGCAAACAAAGTTCGACATTCACCTATGTAGATGAGGTGTCTTACGGCGACTTTATTAAACCGTCGGATCAATTCAAAAATAAGCTCAAAGAGCTAGAAATAATTTTTTCTCATTGTACGAAAGACAATTTTAAAATAACAAACAATTTTAATGAAAAATTAGTAATCGTAGCACAAAATGTAGAGCTGGATTAATTTGTAATTTCTTTTTATTTTGAAGTAAGAATATATTTTAGAGTTAAGTACTTAAACAAAAAAATTTGTATTAAGAACCAGAGGCTTATTTGGTAATTCAAAATTATTAAAAACAAACTTTAAAAAAATGTCTCGTCTTTTTATTATAATCGGCATATTCAAACCCTACGGACATATACGGACTCACACTCAATACGACACTCAGTTTACTATGTTCCTTTCACTCGCACTTATTGCAAGCATACAATAATGCAAACAATGTCTGTTGCCGACGGAACCACGTTATGTTAATTCATCATAGGTCCGTCTATCCTGTGTTTCTGATCGACCAACGGCAGCACTGCTGAACAGAAAGCTCTCTTTTCCAACCTCTACGAGAAATCCCACCTGTAATATATATATACTTTATCGGGTCTGCCACGCCTCCGGATGCTTCAGTGCATCAGTGCTGCCAGATTTTTTGGGTCCATTTTCATTTACTAATAACTAACCTAACAACTAATACGACAAAATTTGATTAATAAGCAAAAAAAAAAAAAAGGTCAATTTGGTTAAACGCAGCATTATCAAACCGAAATTTGTGTTCCTAAGTGCAAATAAACGAAATGGCTAGAAGTGGCTAGATCATTTTGAAAAAAAGCTAGCCCGCTCAAAAAGTGGCTAGTTCAGCCACAAAGTGGCTGAGTTGGCTGCCCCTCCACTGCATGGTGACGCTTCAAGCTACGCGTAAGTGTTTGTTGAGTTAAAAATGTGTATAATTTTATAAATTCATTTTTTGGTAATAGTTTCTTACAGCAATAATTGGCGGTTCTTCTGTATATATAATGGATAAGTTTTTGTGCACATCAAGTAAGTAAAACCTTAAAAGCAGCTGTGTATATTATTACAAATCTATTGCGTTTTAGACAACGTTAACGCTGCTTCTTCTTCTGATTCTGCTTTGTGCGCCGAGGAATCAGCTGATGCCTCCTCCAGCAGTAATCGGAAGCGCAAAGGAAATTCTGATGTTTGGAAACACTTTGATAGGTGTAAAAATAAAATGTTTGCCAAATGTCGTTTATGCGGAAAGGAGTACAAGACATCTGGCAACACATCAAATTTAAGCGATCATTTACGTCGTATACACCCATTATACAATACTGCAGAAGACGTACCTACAATGGCAAAATTTATGAAGCGGTCGGATGCGTACGCCCCCACATCATCCAAGAAACAGATGTTGGATGCTCTTATTTCAGAAATGGTGGCAGAAGACGTGTTACCATTTAGCTTTGTGGAGGGTCTTGGATTTCGTAAGCTTATGCATGTGTCCAAAATACGTTGTACCAAGCAGGACAACATTGCAACATGTACATGTACAAAATATGTACGAGCAAAAATTGGCTATTTTGAAACAAAAACTTAAAAAAATCGAATATTGTTCCATAACAACTGATGGTTGGACATCCCGTGCAAACTGTCATTACCTGACAGTCACGTGCCACTTTATTGAAAATTATGAGTTAAAGACTGCAGTGCTTGCAACACAGCCACTGTCTAACGAGGAAAACCATTGAAGTGAAAATATTGCTACAACATTGAAAAACATATGCGATGAGTTCGAAATTTTTAAAAAAAATTGAGACCATCGTAACGGATAACGCAGCTTCAATGAAGAAAGCATGCGAAATATTAAGCAAAAAGCACATTGGTTGCTATGCCCACACTTTAAACTTAATTGTTCAAGAGGCACTGGCATTAAGCGAAGTGAATGCGATTTTGAAATGTGTGAAAAACATTGTTACTTATTTTAAAAACAGCACAATCGCTTATGTCAAATTAAAAAAAGGTCAAAATGTTGCAAAGCCATTAAGCCTGGTCCAAGAAGTTCCAACACGTTGGAACAGTGCGTTGCACATGCTAAAGCGAGTACTCTGTATAAGGGAACACCTTTCAACAGTCCTTTTAAATACTTCAAAGGCACCATCGCCCTTAAACGAGGATCAATTTGATTCCATGAAGGAGATATGCAGCGTATTGGACCATTTTGAAGCAGCTACATTAAACACTTCGTCTGCTAAATCCACCACAGTAAACCTAATTATACCCACGACACTTGGCCTTATGATTAAGCTGGACAGTGCTCTCCCAGGTATGAAAACAACTGTGGGGGTGGAAATTTGCAATTTTCTACAAACTCGTCTAAGGGCAAGACTCGCACCTTATGAAACCCGAACTGGTACGCGACTGGCGACTATGCTGGATCCACGCTTCAAAAAGGAGGGATTTCGCGAGCAAAGTAATGCAGAACAAGCAGCAAAAATATTAGAGACTGAAGTTGCGTCTGTATTGCAAAATGTGCAAAAAAGCAATATACTACGTATGAAGAACAGCCAATTGAAAAAGAAAACGCTAGTGATCTCTATAGTTTTATGACAACAAAAGTTAAGCAAAAACCAAAGACAATTCGATCGGATGCAATAATTGAGCTGCGTCAATATTTTGAGCAGCAGAATGCATCGCGAGAAGCAGATCCGCTGGAGTATTGGAAGGTAACATTTAAAATATGAATCTTTTTAGCTATAACCATTTTTGAATTTTTTGCAGAGCAATAAAACCCAATTTAGTTCGCTAGCACATTGTGCCTTGAAATATTTGTGCGTTCCAGCTACATCAACTGAGTCTGAGCGAACTTTCAGCAAGGCTGGGGAGATCATTTCTAATAAACGTGCGGCGCTAAAACCAAAAGCTGTCAACATGTTAATGGAAAAGACTCAATTTAAAAAATAATATTTACCATCAAAAATCAAATATGTGAATGGAAAAGACTTAATTTTAATGTTAAAATATAGCGCAAGCTAACTTTGGCGCGCCAAAGTTTGGATACCCTTGCAGTGCCCTGTGTAAGACGTCAGATTTTTTAAAAATTTGTTGATTTTGAACCGATCGATCCTATGGCAGCTATATGATATAGTAGTCCGATTTACATAAAATTTGGTCAGCCTGTTTAAAACTTAGTCAAACACAGAATGTGTATATTTGGTTGAGATATTTTGAGAAACAAAAAAGTTTTTCATACTAAATGTTGTTTTCGAACCGATCGTTCCTATGGCAGCTATATGATATAGTAGTCCGATTTACACCAAATTTGGTCAGCCTGTTTAAAACTTAATCAAACCACAATGTGTATATTTGGTGAGGATATCTTGAGAAACGAAAAAGTTTTTCATACTAAATGTTTATTTCCAACTGATCGTTCCTATGGCAGCTATATGATATATTTGTCCGATTTGAACCAAATTTGGTAAGAATGTATAAAACTCTATAGAACACACAATCTGTTAGTTTGGTTGAGATATTTTGAGAAACAAAAAAGTTTTTCATACTAAATATTGATTTCGAACCGATCGTTCCTATGGCAGCTATATGATATAGTGATCCGATCCGGCCGGTTCCGACATATGTGCTGCGTGCAGCAAAAAGACGGATCTGTACCAAATTTCATCAAGATAGCTTCAAAACTGAGAGACTAGTTTGCATAGAAACAGACAGACAGACAGACGGACAGACAGACGGACATGGCTATATCGACTCAGCTCGTCGCCCTGATCAAGAATATATATACTTTATGGGGTCTGTGAGGCTTCCTTCAATGCGTTACACATTTCGTGACAAAATTATAATACCCTCTGCAAGGGTATAAAAATAATTATCTGTGAATTGAAAAGACTTACATTTTATGTTTATTTAGTTTTAAGAACCAATTAATGAAGCAATTGTTTTTGTTCTTCTAATTTTAAGATATGAATATTAATGAGTGAGATTTGAATTATGAAGACATAATTTTTGTTTTTTAATTTTAAGAAATGAGCCTTTATATTTGTTTTTTTTTATATTAAGAAATAAATATGAATAACTAAGCTTTAACTTGTGAAGACATTATATTTGATTTTTTAAATTAAAAAAAAAATGAAAATATAAATTTTGTTCGTTTATTATTAAGAAATTAATAACATTATTTTACACAAACAAAATTAATGTTTGCCTTTTCTATATTTTTCTTAATATAGCATAAGATAAATGGTATTTACCGCAATCTAAGATATTTGAAAAATTTTCGATGTTTTAACGATATATCGATGTTTTTTTGGAAAACATCGAGGTTTTGAAACAGCCCTACTGCCTGTTACGCATAATTTTTTTGTACAAATTTAAAATACCCACTTGTACTTTTTTAAAATACAGGGTGTTATAACAAAGCCATCACGCCGAGCACCTTCAAATGCAGCCGACCAAATTTAGTTTAAGGATCAGTTTATTATATCAAGTCTCCGCTTAAACCGTTTGGAAACTCTAAGTACAAAAAAAAATAAAAATAGCGCTTACAAGTATGCAACATTTTTTTCCCTGCTACCAGCAGTGCACTTTTATTCATTTTTTCAGAAATATGTTATTTAAAATAAGATTGATGATTGAGATTGAGATAACACCAATCTGTAATGCTGCAAAGCAATCTAACAGTCGCATGTAAAAATGTGTGCAAACGAAAAGCATGTGCTATCATTTTGAGCAATTTTTCTACAAGCTTTAAACATTCGTAAAAATAAAAGTTAAACACTTTCAGTTCAAATTTTAATATGAATATCAATTCTTGTGGCTTGTACTACGTGTTGGTAGTGGTTTGTTGATGTGTTTGTATGTGTGTCGTTTCTAATTTAAAAAATAACAAGTGCTCTCAACGAAAAAATTTTTAAAAGAAAATTCCACTTTAGAAAGACTTTAAAAAAAAATTGGAGCATTTGTGAGAAAAAGGATTTAATACATGTGGTAGAGTTGTTTATTCTGATTCTAAATCAGTTAGTCCTGATATGTACTTTTGCGCACATTTGGCGAAATTTGATCTAGTTTCAGGTAACCTGACATTTCCAAATATTGATTTGATGAGTAAATGCTGTGTTTAATTACTTTTGTAGATATTTCAAGTGTGGAATAATTGAAACTCATTAAAAGTATTTGCAAGAGAAATGTCGAACGTTTCGCAAAGATTTATTAAAAGCTTGGCTGAACTTACATTATTTTAAAAGAAAGCATTCAAAGTGGCTGGCTGATAAGACTAGGCAGGTTAATGCAGTTGGACGACCTCCACCCGCATACATGTGCAAATGATCTTTCAAAATCTGTAAAGAGCTATGTATGTTCGTTTGCTAGTTTATGCAGCAAGCAATGCTGCCCGAGGATAGGGAAAACATGACCTTGGTTCAGTTTTACAAACGCTCGCCAAGTGCCCCGAAAAGACCAAATACATGAAGCGACTTTTAATGAAGCCATTAAGAAATCCAGAACGTTTCCCAACGGACGAGGCTTTATCCATTATTTTGAACGAGGGCTTAACACTGCAGCAGTATTGTGCCATAAGAGAAGATGCTCAAATCAAAAATGTAACATTCAGTCGGGAGGGCCCGACAGTAAAATACCCTGTGGAAGTAAAGGTCGCCACTTAAGTGTTCTTCTAATCAGTGTTTAAAAATGCAGTAAGCTATAGTGGAGCAAGCTCGACAGTAGGAGACCCAGTACTTTTTGAGTGCAAAGCGTTCACTAAAGATTGTTCTTTAATTTTGCGTACCATTCAATAGATGGCGCCACTTGATAAACATAGAGGTCGCTAGCGCCTCTTTTTCTTCCTTTTGCCTGTAACATTGTTAGTTGAATAACTTCCGCGTTCATTGTCTGGACAGGTTTGGACCATAGTGTATATTATATATACCAATAATCAAGGCGCTAGTTTTAAAGGTTCTCTTATAATTCGTCTTTAAAATTTTGTTTTTCAATTTCTAGGGGCGGAGGAGGGCGTGGCAAAAACTAAAACAAACTTGATCAATGCAAGATATAGATGAACCTACATGCCAAATTTGGTGTCTCTAGCTTTTATGGTCTCTGAGATCTAGGTGTTCAAAAAAGGGACAGACAGACAGACGGACATGGCTATATCGACTCGGCTGTTGACGCTGATCAAGAATATATATACTTTATGGGGTCTGCCACGCCTCCTTCTGCCTGTTACGCACATTTTCTTTTGCACAAACTTAATAGACCCATTTGTACTTTTTTAAAGTACTGGGTCTAAAAACTGCAGTCGAAGTAGCAGAAGTCGCAATATTTTTGCTTTTCACTGCTTCGACTGCGAGCGACTTCTTAAAATGAACAGTTGCTTCTGCTTCTGCTTCTGAAAAAAACAGAAGTCGCAGTCGAAGCAAAAGCAAAAATGAAAAAGCGACCAAAATCAAACAGCATCAACAGTCGCCGATTACCGTTTTTTTGCTTTCCGCTTTTCTGTTGCTTTCGGTCGTGAGCGTAAGTCGTCGGCAGTCGCAGTAGCGAAAATCGATGAGCTCGACTGTTGGTTGCTTTTGATTTTCGTCGCAGTTGCTTTCGATCGTAAGCATAAGTCGCTGGCAGCAACAAGTGCGACTTTTGGAAGTCGCCGGCAGTCGCAGTCGCGAAAAACTAGACATTTTGTTTCTTCTTATTTTTGTACTTCTTGCACTTTTTATTATTTTTTTTAACTTGTTTATCATTATTGACAAAAATTATAAAGGAAATCAAAATTTATAAAAACAAATTAAGTTGAACATATAAACATAATAAATAATAAGTAATAAATAATAATTCATTTTTGTAACTTTTCTGATTCAGATTCAGATTCTCAGAATGAGATCGCGAGCATCAGTAGAGAGCGAAGAAAGAGAGGACAAGTGCAAAATGAGATCAATAGAAAAATGAAACAATGCATGTATGTTTTGCATTGTATGAAATAAATACCAATGCATGTACGATTGTTCGTATATATGTATGTAAACAGGTGCGTGTAAGGCGTTACGTATTTTGTTGTTGTCTGTTTCGTCTATTTACCAAACAAAACCAAACGCATTTTGTTTTTGCACTCATATTGGCGTAATAAATTTCTTTATATCTTCCATGTTTATTATCCGATCTTGATCAAATTTTCACGGTCTTCCCATATCCATTCAAGTATTGTTCGAAGGGCGAAGGGGCGTGGCATCCAATATTTAACATAAACTTGATCTGCTTGCAAGTATAAGAAGTCTTCATAACAAATTTGGTGCTTCTAGGTCTTACCATCTCTGAGATCCTCTTGCTCATACCGACGGACAAACGGACATGGCTATGTTGACTCGGCTTCTGATGCTGATCAAGAATATATATTCTTTATGGGGTCTGCCACGCCTCCTTCTGTCTGTTACATTCTTTAACATTTTGAACAATTTTAATATGCCCCACAGGGTATAAAAAAAAGGGTCAATCTCAATTAAGACATAAATCATTCTAAATCTGAGTGGATCTTCTCAATTCAAGCACAAATCGAAATAGCTTCGAGAATAAATTGAGATCGGCTTAAGCATAAAACGAGATTGATTTAAGAGCTAAACAGGTTCCACTTTAGTAGCAAAAGGGATTGATTTAAGAACGCACCGGTATGAAATTTTGATAATAATGGATTGTATAATTAAATGTTTTCGGATCTTATTTTAAGCACAAAAGTTTTTTATGGAAGATTTATTCGTTCTTAAATTAAGGTTGTTTAAAAGTCAATTAATCCGAATGCGGGAGTATATCAAACAAAAAAGTTCTTAAGCTCTAGATATCAAGTACTACAAGAAAGTTCTGATATTTTAAATTTCGTTCTTGAATCAAGAATTTACAGGCTCGTATGACTTTTGACACCAGAATATGTTGATTCAAGTACGAAAGTAATTGATCTTAATCTTGAACTCTTCCAATATTTACATTAAAAATGTTTTCCTTTTTTAATTTGGTGTTATTTTAAAGCATTTTTAAGTACTTAATATTTATAGTTTGTAATGAAAAAATTGAATATCAATTATAATTCAAAGATAATTATATGCCGATTGCACATTGTCGACATTAAATAAAATAAATATTAAATAAAAAGAATATAATTTATTTGAAATCAAGTACTTAAGCAGTAGGCTATTTCTCATTCGGGTAATTGTAAACTCAAAAGAAATAATAAATTATCACATATCATCACAAAATGTGCGTAACAGGCAGAAGGAGGCGTGGCAGACCCCATAAAGTATATATGTTCTTGATCAGCATCAACAGCCGAGTCGATATAGCCATGTCCGTCTGTCTGTCTGTCCGATTTTTGAGTTCCTAAATCTCAGAGACTATAAGAGCTAGAGACACCAAATTTGGCATGTAGGTTCATCTATATCTTGCATTGATCAAGTTTGTTTTGATATTTTGATATTTGCCACGCCCCCCTCCGCCCCTAGAAAGTGAAAAACAAAATATTTAAGACGAATTACAAGAGAACCTTTAAGACTAGCGCCTTGATTTTTGGTACATATAGTGAACACTATAGTCCAAACCAGTCCAGTTTTGTTCCAATCGGATGATAAACTCGGAAGTTATTCAACTAACAATGTTACGGGCAAAAGGAAGAAGAAGAGACGCCAGCGACCTCTATGTTTATGAATTGGCGCCATCTATTGAATAGTACACAAATTGAAGAGCAATCTTGTGAACGCTTTGCACTCAAAAAGTACTGGGTCTCCTACTGTCGACCTTGCTCCACTGCACCTTAGTGCACTTTTTTTTTAATTTTGTTGATTTTTATTTGGTTTAAACAAGCTTGCTGTTACCGCTTAGGCAACTTAATCTAGTTACATATAAGGAAAGCAATAACAGGTAGATCACATGGGTCGTACATATACTAACTAGACGATATCATACATTGAACTACAATTTTAAATATATACATTAATCTTTTTTTTTTTTTTTATATGAAAATATAATGAAATTTATTTAACAAAAGATAAGTGTGCTGATCCCTTACAAGGCAACTTAAACTAATCAGAAATTAAACTAAAAATAACAATATAATTTATGATAGAACATAAAATGAATTAAAGATAAATAATAAAGGGGAGATTTAAAGTGATACTGGGGAAATCCGCAAAATTTTAGTAAGATAACTTTATGTCAAGAGGCGTTTGAGTCTTCTCCTTACTCCTCTACGCACAGTGGTTGCACTTGTATGGAGCCCGCGGCCATAAATACTTGCAGCTATGCTATCGTTATGAAATTTTCACCAAAAATCTAGAAAAATATACTTAATATGATATGAAAAAATTGGACATATCGAACGACTATATCTTATAGCTGTCATACCGATACAAATCGGTTTAAGCCCTATTTTCGTTGTTTTTGCAGCTATTGCTACCAAATTTAAGAATTAGAGTTCTTACAAAAACAGTTACCAGTGTGCTAAGTTTGATTCAGATCAACCGACTATATCCTATAGCTCTCATACTGCTGTAAATCGGTTTTGGCCATATTTTCGTTGATTTTCGAGATTTTGTCACGAAATTCGGTATATACAATTTCTACATGACTACTAACAAAAATGCCAAGTTATAAAAAGATCAGCCGACTATATCCAATATCTGTCATACCTGTGAAAAAAGCTACCATACAAGATATCAGACCAAATTTCAAACGCGTTGCTATTTTCAGTTTATTATGTGTAAATTACATGAAAAAAAACATAACAATAATAATAAACGAAAATATAAATTATAACAAAAGAAAACAAAAGTTTAAAAATTAAATGATAACAAAATATATTTAATTTAAGTCATCGAGTAGTTCAAATGCTGATGCTGATAAAACTGACTTTTTTGAATGTGGGAGCTTTCTTTGGCCAGTAACATAAGGATCTGAGCTAAGAAGTAATCTGTGCATCAAATCTGTGTTTGTATCAATCCGAGAAGTCTTCCTGGTGTGCTGTCTTCTAAACATTTTGATATCCTTATTTTTTGACTCTGCAGCTTCTTCTGATAACTCTCCAATCGGCACAAGTGCATAATTTATGACATCTGGAGCATGAACTAAAATTTTGTGTACGGATGGTGGAAGATAGTACCATGGATACAAGCTAATCAGCTTTCTGGCAGTATCAAGTGCATATTCTCCAAATTTTGCCGCATTGATTTTGTAGCCTGATGCCAAACACTGCAGCAATATTGAACACCGGATTATAATGTCTTCATCAATACCCGTTATTTCTGCTGCTAATTTCGGATTTTTAAAAAACGCTCTGGCTGTATTGCCATCATTTGACGTGCCACTTCCTCCACTCCTAGGTGTATCCACAATAAGTCCCATTCGTATGCGAAAATCATTCTGCATTTGGGATTTCCTTGTCGAAAGTTCTTGTTTTCCTTCTGGAGTATTAACTCTCCAGCTCTTCAGGTCGAGTCTGTACGATACATGCAAAAAGTATTCAAAAAAACGAATATAGGAGTGTAACGGAGACAATCCAAACTCAAAGCGTGATTCATGAACATTCTTTTTCAAACAATTTTCCAAATCGTTCATCTCTGTCGGCTTCGCCTCACATATGTAGCACTTAGAAGATGACGTGTGACTTAGGGCACTACAAATTTTCCCATCAACCATGGTCAACTGTAAGCTGTGTTTAATTTTAATTTCTTTACCGGACACATTACATGGCGTGGCATTCAACACTTCAATCTTAGCTTTGAAATACTTTTCTTCGTCTTCAGCTAATTGAGCCGTTTCTTTTGCAAATTGCAATCTTAATGGTCTGCAGTATCGTGTAGACGAAGGACGCGGATTCTTCCAAATTATTTTTTCATCTTTTGGATCATTTTCCATGGTTTTTAGTTGCAATGGCACATATGATGTCACAAAAAGACTGGAATCGCTCAAATCCTTATCGCAGACTTTCTGTTTGTATTCAGAATGTCCAGTGCTGCCGTCAAATCCCCATTTTCCAATCAAAATAAGGTTATCAGAGCAATCACTTCCAACGCTTTCAAGAACATCATGATGAAGTTTTACAATTCTCCTCGCAGTGTGGTCAACCAAGCTCTGTAACTCGACTTCAGCTTTTGATTCAGTTACAGTTATTTTGTCTGGATAGGTTAATTTCTTAGCCTTTAACAGTTGACCGTAGCTTGGAAAAAGGTCACAGGAGGTCTTTGAGTTCACATAGCTTCGAATAAGGAAATATTGATGCTTGCTCAAGTTTGCCTCCATGAGAAGCGATAGGACTTCATCGATGTTAGCTTTGCTACACATTGCATTTGATTGAAAGTTGCACGATCGTAAGTCACAAGCTGCAGATTCATTAGTTATTGAAAGCTCAGCAATTCTTCGTCTCTTAGTTCTTTTTGATGACTCACTAAAGTCTACTTTCGGACGTCCACGCTTAGCAGTTTTGGCCATTTCTTGAGGCTTATTTGGTGTGCGTTTCATGAAAATTCTTTCCTTTTCGTTAAGCCAATTAGATTGAAATTGAAGCACTGATGCTTTTTTGCGTTTATATTGTGTCCAAAAAGAAGCAATTTTTTTGCAAATGTATCCAATACATTTCGTTAACACGCTCATCTCGGACACGTAGCCAATGTTTTCAATATTGCTGTTCACATGTTCGATGGCCTTCCGTAACTTTTCTGCATTGGTGCCGATTGCTGTACACCAATAATTGAATATGTACAAGCGAGTGAAGACACAATGAGAAGAGTCACCTACCAAAATTAAATTAATAAACAAATAACGCTATAAAAATTAAAATTAAAACCTAAAAAAAACATAAAACACTAAAGACGAACACAAAGACACAGCACAACAACAATGCAAAACAACTGCTTTGACCTTGAAGAAAAAAAGAGACGATGTTAGTATATGGTTGATTATGCACACATCTGCAAATATCTGCAGCTAGCTTTAACTTTTTTTATACCTTAAGATATTGACAAATACACTGAATAAAAACTAAATCGAGGCATCTTAGGGGATCACAGTTAAAACTTTAAGTAAACATAAAAAGACGAATACAAAAGATACTAAAAATATAATAAAATAAAGAATTAATTTCAAAATAACGACAACACAAGTAAGCTTTTATTAATATTGAAACTTAAAAATAATACCTTCAACTTCAAAATCCATTTTAAATAATTTAAATTGGGCAGCGTAAAAAGTTGACAGAACACTTTGAAGTTCGCTATTGTTATGAAAAATTCGCGATGCGCGCAGCTGCGCTTTGCAAATGAACACGTGTTCACAGCTTCAATTCTATTTTTAGAAAGTCCCGTTAGATATCTAGAAAAAACCGGTTTGCTATGAAGAAGTTTGGTCATTTTAGAGGCGATTTGATTACTTTTCGCAAATTTTTGTTGTTATGATTTTTTGAATTTTGTCCTATGGGCGCAACCACTGTGCTACGGTGGCAGGCAGTATTTAGGCGTCTAGCTAAACAGTTTGGATGAGCTCCTAGCCTCTCCGTGTATTTTTGGGCAATCGCTTGGATTCTGTCTCCTATTTTGGGCACCTTAAGGTCGCGCTCAATATTGCGTGTCCTTATGTACCATGGAGACCCAGAGTCTTTGCTTGTAGCACACGGATCTTATTCAGGTGCGTCTTGGCAGTAATACCGTACACCTGTATGGCATAGAATAGGCTGGGAGCTAAAATGCACTTGTATATTTTGACCTTGTTTGCCAGCGACAATTTGTTTTTGGCGGAGAGTAACCAGGACATCCTATTTAATTTGGCTCTATATGAGTGCTGCAGTGACGTGACATGTCTTTGGAAGGTAAGGCTTCTGTCTAAGATGACACCTAAGTACCTGTGCGCAGTACTCTTCCATTGAGTGATACGACTGGACAGTTCCGCACTCGATTTGTGAAAGTCAAATTTGCACATTTATCTGCGTTTATGCACACATTCCATTTCTTTGACCATTCCTGGAATGTGTCCAAGTACTCCTGCAGTGCGCTTTTGGCCAGAAGGATGCAACTGCTTTTTGTGAGCACCGCAGTGTCGTCAGCGTAGGTCGCTATTAGCGTATCGCTTTCGTCTACTGAGGTGATTGCCGTATGGGTTGGCATATCCGCTGAAAATATCGAGTATAATGTGGGGCCTAAAACACTGCCCTGGGGAACGCCAGCTTCAATAGATTTAATGGAGGACTTGCACCCATCGTCAGTCACTCGGAATGTGCGCCCTTCTAAAAAGCTCCTTATGACCTGGAACAGCTGGGGGGTTAAAAGGCTCTTGGCTTTGTAAAGAAGTCCAGGGTGCCACACCCTGTCGAAAGCTTGCTGTATGTCGAGGAAGACAGCGACCGCATACTCTTTCTTCTCCAAGGCCTCTAACGCAAAGTTGACAACTCTATGTAGCTGTTCTGGAGTGCCATGCTGCTTACGAAATCCAAATTGAAATTTAGGGATCGCAAGGGTAACAGTCTCGAGATCCATCATTCTGTTTAGGATCAACCTCTCCATTATTTTGCTCAGTGAAGGAAGAAGGCTGATCGGCCTATAAGAGTCCACATCAGTTGCTGGTTTTCCAGGCTCTCGGAAAGTATCCCACACGTAGGACGCTGTTGAAAATAAGCACCAAAAACAACAGTGCTTGATCTGGTAGGTATACATTAATCAGACGTTATGAGATGACCCTTTTAGGGAGGTCAATTGGGTGGCATCTTTTGAGGCGTCTCTTCCTTGGTCGCGCTGTAAGTTGTCTGGCCAATGTATTAGGGTGCTCACAGAGACGGTGCGCATAGCTGGTTGTCAAGTTTTGGAGTACGTCTCCAACTATCGGGACCTTTAGGTTTTTTTCTATGTCCCTGTTGCGGATGTACCACGGAACGCCGGAGATTTTGGCTTGGGCTACCCTTATCTTATTTAGATTCGATTTTGTTGCAGTGCCATATATTTGAAGTGCGTATTTCCATATGGGGATAGAATAGACTTGTATATGGTTACCTTGTTGTGCTAAGTCAGCTTATTCTGTGGCAAGAGCAGCCACTCCATTTTCTTGGCCTTCTGCAGTACTGAATGCTTGATCATCGTCGTGTGATCTTTAAAACTTAGAAGCCTGTCCAGTATCACACCGAGGTATTTGTGCGATTCCTTGTGCGCAAGTGTAGAGCCTGACATAGTGATGACCTTGCATGACAGATTTCTTGTTGTAAATGTTACATTTGCGCATTTACTGCTGTTGATACTAATACTCCATTTATTTGCCAGTTTTCAAAGCAGCATACATATCTTTGCAGAGCTTGCGAAGCTATGTCTATGCAAGGACTTCTTGTCAGCACGGCAGTGTCATCAGCGAACGTTGCAATTAACATGTCTTCCTCATTTATTCCTGCTATCGCTCTATTGGTTGGCATATCTGCTGTAAATATGGTGTATAGCGTAGGTCCAAGCACGCTACCTTCTGTGACGCCTGCACATATTGAACGCTGCAAAAATTCTGCTCCATCAACAACGACTTTGAATCTTCTGCCCTGCAAGAAGCTGCAAATCAGTTGAAACAGTTGTGGAGTCAGGATGCTCTTCAACTTAAAAAGGAGGCCTTCATGCCATACCCTGTCGAAAGCCTGTTGAATGTCCATGAACACGGCAACTGCATATTGCTTCTCCTCCATTGCACTTAGGGCGAAGTTGACCACTCGGTGTAATTGCTCCGAAGTTTCATGTCCGAAGTTCCATGTCTCCTAAACCCGAACGGCCACTTTGGGATTCTTTGCTTGAATAAATAATATGCTTGCTTACAAATTTTGCACAAATTTTACCGAATTTCGCATAATAAACAAAGAAAATCCAAAAACAACAAATGAATTTGAATATAAGATCATATCAATTTATGTTAACAAATGACGTTAATTAGTCCAGTAAAATGAAAAAACTAAGTTTTTGTTTGTGGCGGACGTGATGTTGCGGACGTTACATTTCATACACTAAGATTGAGGGTTACTGATCTGTATATCGGATCGTGAACAGCTGTGGCAGAGCTTATTATATCGATAAACGATAATAATTTACACGTAAGTCCATTTGCGAGTTGGCATTGCTTTTCAGAGTACATTTTTAAATGTGGCGCTTTGATATGATTTGTGTATGCACATTACGATGTCGAGTAAGTTAACTACTTATCAAATAGGAGTACCTTTAATCAGTCTATTCACACAGACTATATTTCGAAATTCTACAGATAAAGCTAATCAGGAAGTTGTGGTAAAAATTTCTTAAAATTTGCTAATGGTTCTGAAAATATATCGGAGCGGCTGATGAAGTTGTTAAAGACATATGATTTAATCACAATCATATCGATGATGCCCGAGCAGGATCGAAAATTATATATTCCGATGATACAACTGCGTTTGACCCGCATTCAAATGCAGCTAGTTCCCAACCAACGGGGGGAACCAACTCTCTTGGGTCAACTGCTGCCCCAACTGGAATATTTAAATATGCAAGCAGCCATTACGGATCCACACCTTAAATGTGAACCAGAGCATTTTTCAAGAGATTCAAGAGATAGGATCTGCGAGTACTGCCCATTTGAAGGAGTTGCAACATCCACTGATGTTGAAAACACCTGTGGCAGTGGGACATCTGAAAAGCTTGAAGGAACTCTCACTGCTACGCCGTTATCTTTGGCCAGTCGTGGATTGGCTGGCCATCGTCAAGGAAATAATTAATGCCAAACGCAACAAGCAACAATGTTTAAACATTGATGGCATTTCAATGACAGTACCGTTTGATCTGTCCTTGCTCCAGCTGAACAATTTCTGGGCACTGAGGGATGTGCTAGTGCGCAACTGAGGGAGTAATCGCACTCCACAATCGATTAGGTTTTGCCGTCCATTGAAACTAGACTGCTTGCAGAAATGAAGCAATTTGAAAGAAAGGTCGGATATGCAAATTGAGATAGACAATTTAAACTCCTGCAAAATTAAATTATGTTTAGTCTGTATCTGATAGACGATAGATAGCAAGGTCTTAAGGGCAGTGACTAATAACAAGTCCTTTTAGACATGTCCAATTACTAATTGGCAATTAGCGATGCAACCCCGAACGACTTTCTCAATAACACCAACTTTAAGTGTGAAAAGTTTCTTCCAATCGTGGATAAATTCAAATATGGGTTAAGTCTGTTACACAGTTGTATTAGAATGTTTAAATTCGTTTTGCATTGGCATTTGTGAAGATTGTAAGGTTCTCATCAAAATTGTAAGATACATCAATAATTTGTAATACTTCTCTCGTAAAAACCGTCCTTTAGAATTTTACAAAAACAAAAACAAAGAACGAATGATCAAAGAATAGGCACGACTTGACCGACGGAAAAAAGCCAAGCAATAGATCGCGTTCTATTTACTTCGGCCAGTTTGGCTTTTTAAATGTGGCTATAACATTTTGTGTGTTCACACGGCAGCGTTAGCTTTTTGCAAAAAAGCCACACAAAAGCCGACCGTCTGAACGGGTCTTAAGGATTCTTGTTGGGATTTTTGATATTCCTAGTCGTTTTTATACCGAGAGAGGGTATTATAATTTTGTCACGAAATGTGTAACGCATTGAAGGAAGCCACACAAACCCCATAAAGTATATATATTCTTGATCAGGGCGACGAGCTGAGTCGATATAGCCATGTCCGTCTGTCTGTCCGTCTGTTTCTATGCAAACTAGTCTCTCAGTTTTGAAGATATCTTGATGAAACTTGGTACAGGTCCATCTTTTTGCTGCACGCAGCACATATGTCGGAACCGGCCGGATCGGATAACTATATCATATAGCTGCCATAGGAACGATCGGTTCGAACACAACATTTAGTATGAAAAACTTTTTTGTTTCTCAAAATATCTCAACCAAATATAAACGTTGTGTGTTTGATTAAGTTTTAAATAGGCTGACCAAATTTGGTGTAAATCGGACTACTATATCATATAGCTGCCATAGGAACGATCGGTTCGAAATCAACATTTAACAAATTTTTTAAAAAATCTGACGGCTTACACAGGGCACTGCAAGGGTATATTGCGCTTTATTTATATTCGAATTCTGGCTGGAATGTGAGCCAGATTTTAAGAGAAATCGGCAGCAGTCAGACCGTAATTGCTTATTTCTTGAAGAATCCTCTAGATTTTGGTCAAAGGCGAAGCACTGGTCGAAACGCAATATTAGATGACCGCGCTAAAAGGCCCATCATTGAAAAAGGTAGCACTTCGACTGCATCTTGTGCCCAGCTTGCAGAAATTTTCGGCAAAAAAGAGTCTTCCATGTCTGTTTGGCGCACTTTAAATAAGTCTGGCCACATTGTCTGAGGTGTACTCAAAAACATTCAGCACTTGACCACTCGTCACAAAGCTGAGCGGATCGATTTTGCTCTAAGGAACTTGGAAACAAACTGGGCCTCGGTAAGGAAAATGTTATATCGTTTAATTTCCAAAACGTGATTTTTTTTTATGAGAAAAAGTTTAATCTCGATGGACCAGATGGTATTCGGCATTACTGCCGTGATCTGAGAAAGGAATCCCAATATGTTTGTCATCCCAATCACCTGTAGATCTGGACAAGTTTGAAGCATTTTGCAATAGGACTGGCGTAATGATTGTTGAGTATTTTTGGGTACTTATGACAGCATCGGTACCCGACTGAGAGAACAATTCTCTAGGTCAATAATGAAAAACACTGTTCGTCCAGTTGGGTACTTTGGAGAAGAAATACGAACTTTACGGACGTGTTTCACCGAGTTTAAATCAGCGTATTCAAAAACACAAACGCGTTTGTCTGCCAATTGAAGTTGTTCAGTTGTTAACAATATGGAGTGTCCACTTCACTGCATGAGCAGGATGAAAGAAAGCATTACAGAACTACAAAATTTTACAAACTTTGAATTTTATAGCACGATGGCACTTGAAAGCGATATTGAGGATATTGAGTAGCATAAGAATAGAATAATTTAACAAGATACATAAGAAAATATTACATATTCTTGTAATTTTTACAGGTGATCCCAAATCGTTGGATCACCAAAAATATCCGCTGATTCTGGAATACAACGTCTTTTTGCTACAGTAAACTGTTAAAAAAATTCTTTTTCCTCTATTCAGTTTTCGACTGATTTTTCTTATGGGATATATATTGTAAGATACTAAACTTATTCCATAATGGATCTGTCGACGGTTATGTCCGATTGTCTAAATGACGAGGGCCAAGCATCAAGCAGTTAGCCAGTTAACCACTGTGGATGTGGAACATCCAGAACATGATGAAAAAAGTACATTTAAGGTGGTCTCCTCGGACAAACAGACAAAAAATAGCGCCATGAAACCCATTACGTATTATTTAAAGCAAAACCAAAGAAATATTGACAGAAGTATTATTAAAATTGAGAAATCATTTTTTTATTTTTTAAATTTGAAAAAATAACCGTGAGCCGAAGCGAAGTTTGCAGGCTTGATTACAACTATTACAAAAATTCGATTGAAATAAAAAAAAATTAAATTAAGATATTTATGAAATATGCATAATTTAAATATATTAATTTGGCTCCAAATATATATAAATTGTTATAGGATATGGAGGAGCCCTAATCTATAATAATGTATTTTGTTCCACTGTAAAGTAATAGAAAAGACTAAAACCGAGTAATAATGCACTGTTATATTTTCTGCACTCCGTTTTCTGATAACTTTTATTTTTTGTGCGAATAGGCAAATGGACATTGCGTTCCGAAATATGAACAGCAAGTCGGTCACTTGGTTTCGTGTGTTCTAAGTGTTCTGTCGTGTGGGTGACTTAAAAATTAAAAATGGCTTGTAAAAATATAGATATCTAGTTTCGCGAAGGAAGCCGTGCAGGCTCAGTAGTGTTATTTTCGCTAACTGAGCAACAAATATACGTAAAAAACAAATAATTGAAGTCCGTAGAGACAACATTCGTCTGTCGTGTCGCATGCAGCAATGTCAAAGTTTATTTAGCTTTTGATGAAGCGCGTGTGTTTTCTAAAGTGGAAAATATGGTACATAATCATATGCATCAAGGCGTTGAAATGCAAAAGATTATTGCCTTAAGTGAAATAAAAAGAAAATGCCAGAATAACGAAAACACAGATACGAAAAAAGTATTTAATGTTGTAATTGCTGAGTAAGTTCAAATTAGACTTCACCGTTTTATTCTCGGATATATGTAAATACATATGTATGTACAGCTATACATAAATATGAAAAACAGCTAGCAAGCAAGAAAAAGCGCCAAAAATGTGTTATAACTATTTTAAAGCACATTTTTGGCGCTTTTCTTGCTTGCTAGCTGTTTTACATATTTATGTGTAGCTGTACATACATATTTACTTATATCCGAGAATAAAATTTAACTTTTTATAAATATTCATTACTGCCAAACTCTCTTCTTTTTTTAATGTGTTCATTTTTGCTTGTAGTATATATATATCTATGTACATACATAAGTGTGCGATTTCTTGGTGTTGCATTCATTTGTATGCATGTACATAAATACCCAGTTGCACGACTCCCCGCGCTTATCGCCGGGAAAACCCCGGAAGTGTTCCCGACCCCTCGGGTATTGCCCCAGGATTTTGTATGAAGATCCCCCGGGATTTTAACACGGGGAGTTCCTAGGACGCTCCTCGGGGAGGGAAACCCCAGGTTTCCCCGCGATAACCCTTCAATTTTTCCCGGGGATTTCCCCGCGATTGCCCTTCAATTTTTCAACAGGAACTCCTGGGGATTTCCTCTGATTTCCCTTCAAGTTTTCCACAGGAATTCCTGGAGATTTCCCTTTGCATAGTTGAAAGACAATTAGAATTAAGTATATAAATTTTAATTGAGAAAAACAAAAATTCAATTAGACTATTTCTTTATAATGGACTCTGGTCCCTCAGGTTGTCTGCTCTTTTAATTTTATTTTTTCGATGGCTTGCGTTGTTTTTAACGCAAGTAATCGCGTTGCGTAAGATTTTCTCCGCGGGCTGGTTTGGGTCCAGCAAGTTTATGGCCTCTGTAAATAAAGAAAAAATATAAGTACAATTTAAGTTCGGTTATTTAAATAAGTAAAATAAATATTAATATGATAACCTAGTAAAGCCGCAAGAAAGGAGTTGTAGTTTCTTAAACTCTTTTTCCCGTTCACGCCATCCACATTGTACTGTACGATAAGGTCCTCGCTCACCACCATCTTGAGTGATCTGCTCAGCGTTGCTTGCATAAGAACTTTCAATTTGCCGATCTGCAAAAGAAACAAAGTTTTTTTGGGTATCTCGGTTATGTAAAAAGTGTTCTTGTATACTTACATATATTTGTTTATTTTCCGAAGCCTTGAGGTCAACCTCAAGCAACTCGGTTTCCGACTTAATGGGGAAAATTGACCCCTGCACATCTGCACATTATCACTTTAAGGTAAGCTGTGTGGGTGGCCATGCCATCTGCCAGGACAGCCAAATGGGATTCCAGGACAGCCAAATGCGATTTGACGTCCGCCATATCTTTCGCCATCGTTGCCTTCATGCCGTAAACCTCTTCACGGAGTTCGTCGTTCTCAACTAGAAAAATAAAAATTTAAAATAGATTAACAAATTAAGAACAACGATGTTTAAATTTATTTCTTTTACTTACCACGAAGCATGCCTTCCAACGCCGTTTCTAAGACTGAATAAAAAGTAAATGCATTAGTTTGGTTGATAAAGATTTTATAATGTACTAAAATACTTACGGTTTGCTTCCTCATTCAGCCTCCTTATCTTCTCCGCGTTCTGACCACTGCTGCCACTTTGAAAATCCATCCTAAATAAAATATTAAATTAAATATATAAAGTATAAAATAATTTAATGAACCACTTTTTTTCTGGATTTCGATCCATGGTAGGAAAATCTTCAAAGATATCTAAGGCGCCGTCGCATTAAATATGCCCGATTCGTACTTTTAATACGCCTACGGACTAAAAACCTACAGCATAAACAAATTACAATAAAAAAAAGTAGCAATAAAGATAAACCTATTCTATCTGAAGAAGTGGAACTAAAACAAAATCCTCCGTATATGGCATGGCTACCGCTTTCCTACTAAACTGTGAAACATGAAATCTTTCTACATCACATGCCATTTTACCTAAATTTACTAAACATATACCTACATGAAGAGAGCTTAAAGGCTCATTATAAAAACTTGTAACTTGCAAGAATATTCGGCCTAAAATGTAAATGTCGTCTAACTCTTTTTCAAATCCCTCTACCTGAACGGAAATATTATTAATAGTAAAAAAATATTTTCTGGCTTACTACAACTTACTCGATATCCCCTTAGCTTGACTAATCTGCCAACTTAACTAATGTTATCATTTTCCCTCCCATCGTATCTATCTTTTACTATTTTCCTATGAACTTCTTGTAAGATTTTTGAAGGGTAACGGACAAATTTCTTAAGATTTTGCAATTAATTTTCAAATGCGTAGGAGGAGCCTGCAATCGGGTCTCCGATATGCTGCACAGTCTCTCTTACATGAAGTAAGCCGTGAACATTGTAGGATACGCTGTTTCTACCAAAAACAATAGGAAAATTCTCAACGAGCAGATTCAAAATTTGTTGAGAAGTTTCAATATTACTATCTCTTTGTTTTTGGGAGGAAAGCATTCTGTATGCACAGTGCAATAAAAGAAATTGATAATACTGGTCATCATTAATTGTATCTTTAAGAGTTACAATCCCAGTGTATAATAAAAATTGCCTGTACTCAGTAGCTTTCCAGTGAGCAAGATCCAGATATGTTCTCGGCTTACGAGCAAACTCTTTTGGGATGTAGTCATACATCGATGTTAGTATTTCAGAAATCTCGTTTTTCTTTTCTGTGGGAATTTTACATATTAAATTATTATCTTTTAATCTATTTAAAAATGTACGCATGAAACCTAGCTCAACAAGATGCATGCAATGCAAGTGGAACTTGAGTCACCATTAGGACTCCAATGTTTTCAAAAGCTGATTGAATGCTTAAATACTCTTTGCTATGGTGGGTAGGATATTTTCTGCAACGAAAGTCTTCATCTGTTATCAATTCAGCAGAGTAAGTGCTGTACGTCAAAACAGAATCTTCTTTGTGCGCCACCTGAATACATTTGCTACAGCCATGACTGGATGTATGTCCAGGTATGCCTGCAACAAATGCTCTTGCGGGAGTATCGCAAACAACAGTTCTTAGTTCCAACTTAACATATTTATCGGAAATGGTGAGGCCATTTTTCATTAAATGAGATAATTCGGGTGTAAATTTGGACAAAAAAACATCCGAATTAAATGGCTTATTGTGGCCTGAAAAGACGCCTATTGGAAAGACGATTAAAAACATTATTTACTCTAATTAAAATTGGCCACAATTGCCTTCTGGAAGATTTAAATAACGGAAGACCGTCAATATTAACATCAATATTTAACACATTCGGGAGATTAGGTAAAACGGAAAGTTGATTTAATTGCTTTGGTAAGCCGATGTGTAAACAGGCGCCGCGACCAACATCAGTAATATCAGGCTTTTCAGAGCAATTAAATTTATAAAACGGTTTCACATTTAAATTGTGCTTATTTAAAATCCCAACCAATTCCATTGCAGAGCTCCGCGATGGTTTATGTTTTAAATACCAAATTTTTCAATTGTGTACTAAATCCTAATCAACGTGAGGTTCTGCTCCTATGCTGCCTGCCTTTTCTGGTACACTCACACGACTACTACTTGCTCAATAAAATTACTTTGAAAAGTTTCTAATATACTATCAACCTCCACAGAACTTTCCATTGAAGTTTCTTGTCTTCTACGTAAAGCTTCCTTTTCTTTTTAACTATCTTTCTCAATTGCACCAACCATATTTATCTTTATTGCTACCTTTAATTATTTTTAACAAAAAATTTAAAATTTGGTAAACTACTATTTAATTATTTTTAATACAAAAGTTAAAATTAGGTGAAAAATTGAAATATTTTGAATAAAAAATTTAAAATATCGCTTATAAATGAATTATATATTTAATTTAATTTATTAATAATAAAATGAAAATTGGCTGTAAAAGAAAAATATGAGATGAAAAATTTTGTTTTTTATTAAAAAGTCATAATACATTTTGTAAATTTGTTTATATTCGGCAGTATTTTTAATAAGTGAGTGCTCTTTTATATGATTTAATTTCATTTCGGCAACATTTTGGTAATTAAATTTATATTGAGATAATAAATAAATAAAAACGATATTTTCATACTTACCATAAATGCGAAAAAAATGAAATATTAATTTATTTTCTATTAAAAATGTAAAAATGTTTTCCACTAGAATTTTTTTCTCTTTCTTTTTCTGCTGCTGTTTTCTTCTTCTTGTCGCTCACAAGTCTTCGTAGTCTGTAGCGAAAGAATTTTTGTGCACAGGCAAAAGGAAGACAGCAATATCAGAATTCGACAGAAGAAGAGTACAGTGATACGGGGCCGGGAATTTCATTACCACAGGGTATATACAGGCAAGAAAAAGCTCCAAATATGTGTGTTAATTTTTTTGTGTGTTTTGCCGACGATTGTACATAATATGTGAGATTTCATTTTGATGTTTTTTTTTAATAAATTAGGAAAACAAATGGAGAAGAGGTCAAACGCACTGTTCAAAGAAAGAGGCAACCCTTTCTACCCAAATCACCAAATACTCCAGAGGAAGTACGCGAAGCGTTTCGAGACGAAAATATAAAGAATTGTTTTGGCTTGACCAAGGGAAATGATCCAAAAAATTTCTTTAAGAAATTATATTATATGTATCGAGCTCATTTTCGTATTGCATATTCGCATCTGAAAAAGTGATCACCTTGATGCAAACCAATATTCAGGAGCAGGATAGGCATTTTTTAATAGATGCTACTTTTAAAGTATGCCCTTTTGGAGACTTTAAGCAATTTTATTAATTTACATTAAACATATGCAAAAGGTAATTATTTTTTTATTTGTTTAATTTACTTAGGTATTAAAATATTTTTTTGTTTTAGATAACACCTTTCCTGTTTATTTTGATGACGCGCAAAACGGAGATGTATTACCAACATTTATTCATGTATAAATGGTGCATCATTTAGATGCGATTATGAAACAGCGATGCGCAACGCGTTGAAAAGCTTGCATCCAAACATCTTGCTGGTTTCATTCCACCCAGGCTTGCAAGAAAAATGCAAAGAAAATCAATGGATTGGAAAAAATGCTTAAATAAAATAAGACAGCTTACGTGCTGTTTATGAAGTTTTTGTATTTGCCTCTTCTACCAGATAGCAAAATTGTCGAAGCATTTCATATTCTTGAAGCTCAAGCAACTGCTTTAGACAAGAAGATGTTTTCTCCGTTCTTAAAATATTTTAAGAAGCAGTGGCTTAAAAAGGTAATTCATAACTTCAATCGATTATTTTTCGATTTATTTTTTTAACCATTATCTTTTTATTTTAAACGTATGAATGTAGGAAGGACCTAAAAACATATGTATCTGTATTTAAACGATCGACAAGAACTACCAGCTCTGTGGAGGCTTATAATTTGAATCTCGGCAACAAAATTGGAACAAATATGACGTTTTAAAACGTCATAAGTCCGATCGGAGATATGTCGTTTTAGAAGGACATATCTCCGATGAGATCCGCGTCGGAGTTATGTCGTTTCAAAACGTCAAATCTCCGACAGCAAAATAGCGACATATCTCCGACATACCGCATGCCCTCGGGCGTATAACCATCTGTATAAAAAAGGATTTCCTTTACCTAGCCGTTCAACCTTATATAGATGGTTATCAGATGTGGATATTAAGATAGGTACCCTGGATGTGGTCATTGACCTGATGGAAAACGAGGAAAAAATGGCCAGAAAGAGTGAGCAGTGTTATTGGCCTAGCAAATGTGAAAAATGAGCCCCTTGTAGACAGCAAAAATATTATTGGCCCCCTTTGTATATAAAGCAAGGATTAATAAAAAATTTTATTGAGAGACGGGTTAAAGAGGGTGCAGCGTTTGCCTACCTGAGATCTATTTTTTGGGCAACAATAAAAGTCCTAACTATAAGAAAACTGTCAAAGCACTCATTAAGAACCATGCAGCAATAGGTAAGCACTTCTTTTGTAGCATTCTTATATGTACATTTTCTAATTGCTTATTTTGCCATTATCTGTAAGGGTGCAAATGTCGCTGAAAATCCATTTTCTCGATTCTCATTTGGATTTTTTCCCGGACAATTTGGGTGATGTAAGCGATGAACATGGCGAACGTTTTCATCAACAAATGCATACGATAGAACGGCGATACCATGGCTTTTGGGTTGCAGCAATGATGGGAGATTACGTGTGGACGTTGATACGCGAAACGGACCCTCAATGTCAAATGTTCTTCCCAATATTTATATTAATTACTGTGATCATAATTCAGTTAATAATAATATAAGATCAATATTTTGAAGCTTTAAAAAAGCATTGATGGAAATAAGCAATGGTGTGCTTAAAGTCGTTCGACTTTTCTTAACCCTCTTACTGATATTTTTTCCAAGTAGAGATAGATTATCTAAGCTTAAGTTTTTAATTTCGTTATTTTTGTTCATCTTAACGGACGCTAGGTCAAAAACTGAAGACCGTCTACAGACGGTCTTACCCGATAGGAGGTTAACCTTAACTACAGTAAATACATCGACCCGCATTTTTAAAATTTATTCAATAGTGCGATATTACAATATCGATATTAATTATGGTGGTGCGATACATCTATATCGATATTGAAGTATCGCACAAAAATCGATAAATATAAAACTTTAGAACTTGTGTTTTGCCATTAAAAGTCAAATTACTCAATAGTTAACGATGGCTTGTTTTACTCGGGATAAGTTCAAGATAAGTTCTATGTCTGCATCATTTATTTATTTTTATTTTTGCGTTAAATATACTTTATGAATTTTTGTTTATACCCCTTTTTGTGTTTTTTTTCGCAAAAAAATTGAATTTTTCAACTTTAAGAGGCTTTAACATTATAAAGATCGAGCTGATTTCAAAACTTTGAATAAAAAAGTTTTAGCAAATTTCATTACCTTTAGTTGAAACCAAATTTTGTTGAAAATGGTAATCGCGTTTACGATTTATACTCGAAGAAGCTGAGTCACCTATGAAAAAATTTAAAAAAATAATATCTCAAAAACTACTCAAAACAAAATTTATTAAGATACTTCATGTTTAGGAGGTCAAAATCTATACGGGAAAAATACTTTGGGCTAAGTGGAAAAGTGGTGTTATTTACTAAACCTTTTTTTTTGAAGCAATTCGTCGAAAGTCGAAAGACTGTACATAGACTTTTAACACCGAGTCCAGGCTAGTCCAGGCAAGCGACTTGTACCACGTGATACTATGATTATTTTTAAAACGATTTTTCATAATTCCAGAGTGCGAATTTTCGGCGCAGTTTAACATACGATTAATGCACCTAATCGATTGCTTTTGTGCGCTACCTGCAGTGCGCATTTGTTTATATGCAAACTAGTCACTCAGTTTTGAAGCTATCTTGATAAAACTTGAAACAGGTCTGTCTTTTGGCTGCACGCACTACATATGTCGGAACCGGCCGGATCGGATCACAATATCATATAGCTCCCATAGGAACGATCGGTTCGAAATCAACATTTAGTATGAAAAATTTTTTAGTTTCTTAATATATGTTAACCAAACTCACAATTTGTGTGTTTGGTATAGCTTCAAACAGCCTGAAAAAATTTGGTGCAAATCGGACGACTATACCAACTCGAAATCAACATCTAACACTTTTTGTAAAAAATCTTACGGCTTATACCGGAAACTGCAAGGGTATCCAAACTTGGGCGTGCCAAAGTTAGCTAGCGCAATATTTTGAAATTAATTTCAAACAATTAAAAAAGAGATTTATTTTATTATACCCTTGCAGAGGGTATTATATTTTTGTCACGAAATGTGTAACGCATTGAAGGAAGCCTTACAGACCCCATAAAGTATATATATTCTTGATCAGGGCGACGAGCTGAGTCGATATAGCCATGTCCGTCTGTCTGTCCGTCTGTCCGTCTGTCTGTCTGTCTGTTTCTATGCAAACTAGTCTCTCAGTTTTGAAGCTATCTTGATGAAACTTGGTACAGGTCCGTCTTTTTGCTGCACGCAGTACATATGTCGGAACCGGCCGGATCGGATAGCTATATCATATAGCTGCCATAGGAACCATCGGTTGGAAATAAACATTTAGTATGAAAAACTTTTTTGTTTCTCAAGATATCTCAACCAAATATACACATTGTGTGTTTGATTAAGTTCTAAGCAGGCTGACCAAATTTGGTGTAATTCGGACTACTATATCATATAACTGCCATAGGAACGATCGGTTCCAAAACAACATTTAGTATGAAAAACTTTTTTGTTTCTCAAGATATCTCAACCAAATATACACATTGTGTGTTTGATTAAGTTTTAAACAGGCTGACCAAATTTGGTGTAAATCGGACTACTATATCATATAGCTGCCATAGGAACGATCGGTTCGAAAACAACATTTACTATGAAAAACTTTTTGTTTCTCAAGATATCTCAACCAAATATACACATTGTGTGTTTGATTAAGTTTTAAACAGGCTGACCAAATTTGGTGTAAATCGGACTACTATATCATATAGCTGCCATAGGAACGATCGGTTCGAAAACAACATTTACTATGAAAAACTTTTTTGTTTCTCAAAATATCTCCACCAAATATACACATTATGTGTTTGATTAAGTTTTAAACAGGCTGACCAAATTTGGTGTAAATCGGGCTACTATATCATATAGCTGCCATAGGATCGATCGGTTCAAAATCAACATTTAAAAAATTTTGTAAAAAATCTGACGGCTACACGGGGCACTGCAAGGGTATCCAAACTTTGGCGCGCCAAAGTTAGCTTGCGCTATATTTTAAATTTTGTTTTCATAGGAATTAACACGATATAAATGTATTAGAAACTTGAATTATAATAAATATGCTCGCTACAGTAAATGGAACTAAAATATTAATTTAATTTAATTTATAAGTATTAAAATACTTAAAGATATATTGCTATAGATATATATATTCACTATAAATGTGAATATATATATATATATAAATATATATATATAA
Source organism: Drosophila testacea (assembly GCA_035043265.1). Taxonomy (NCBI): domain Eukaryota; kingdom Metazoa; phylum Arthropoda; class Insecta; order Diptera; family Drosophilidae; genus Drosophila; species Drosophila testacea. Next base: position 73,749 of record JAWNND010000201.1, read on the forward strand.
GTTCGAACATTTATAGTGAAATTGTTTGATGTTTGCATGCTTCTAATGCAAAACTATCGTATAAAATCATGTAAAAACAAAATCCAACTTTGACTACCTGTGGAAAACAGGTTTACTGCTCGATTTTTAAGATTTTAACATTAATTTAAAGCTGAGGAAGTTTTCTAACAAATTTAAATTTTTTCGATATCTTTTTTGGATGAAAAGATATAATTTTCGCAAAGTAAAAACTCAAACCGGCCCTCTGTGCGCCTTGGAAATGAAAAACTCCATATAAAAAAACAGTTTCAAAGTTGGTTCACACTTCTCGTTTCATAACGTAAGTGCATATCGCTCTGCTAAACTCAAATGGCACTCTTTGACTTAACATAGCACTGTGAGCCGGTCGTCTCATTTTGACGTAATAAACTAGCTCCACCCCTTATTTCATCAGTAAATGATGAAATTATGACCTTTGAATAGTAAAATTTGGGGAAAATGTGGTGTGAAGGAATTGGCAGTTACAAATTCAAGGTCGCAAGTTCCAAAAACTGATACCGATCCCCACACCATGACGCCTCCTTCACACGTGTGGCGCCGACTCAGAAATGCTCTTCTTTTCGTCCAGCTCATGTGCTTGGGCGCAAATTGAAGTCGTGAAGCTTTTCGTGCATCATTTAAAGGTGGTTTTTTTTTAAGATTCAATCGCTTTAGACGATCAGCCGACAAAATCACACGTCTTACAGTAGATACACTTGCTTTAACACCACAAACTTCTTTAATTTTGGGTGCTGAGAGATGGGAATTGGACGCAGTTCGAACAATATGTCTCCTGCCTGCCACAGTAATCGCGTGTTTGACTCCGCCTTTCATATTTTGGCCCGTATTAAAAAGTTACTCACAACATTTTGGCTTCTTCCAATTTTTGTGCGATTTTGCAATGACCACTTTTATTATAGGCTTCGATTTGGCCTCTTTCGTACTCAGACAACTGCTCTCCGCGACCCATTTTTCATTCAAGCAGTATTTACACTCAATTCAAAAGAATTCGTCAAAAATCTGTTTTTTACTATGGCAGTATTTACACTCTCCTCAAAACGCCGTGGAAATGAAAAACTCCATATAAAAAAAACAGCGAAAATTTTTTCAGTTTTTCATTTCAAAGTTAATTTACACTTCTCGTTACGTTTCATAACGTAAGGGCCTGCCGTTCTGTTAAACTCAAAATGGCACTGTTAGACTTAACATAGCACAGTTTGCGGGCCATTTCAATTTGACGTAATGAAATAAGTCTCCACCCCTTATTTCAATTGTCAACAATGAAAAAAAGTAGAAGAACATAAAAATGAGCGCGTCAATAAAGACTACAATAAGAAAGCGTCGTCTTGATGCTTACGCTAAATATGATAAGTTTAAACTTACTAACACAGTGAAACTGAAAAACGAGATTTGGGACTTGTCCAACAAACTGCATTCGGACAGCAACGCAGTGATCGCGGCTTGGACGTGGATCAGTGAAGAGATGGGAAAAAGCGGTAAGTAAAGACTAATACATTTATATATTGTCTATAAATGAATATTTTTAATTAAAGTGACGGACTGCAAGAATGCCTGGGCATCGCTGAGGGATACAACCGCTATCATTCAAAAATCGCGGCTGGCAAGGCTATGAAGACGGGTAGCGCAGGAGGTGTTCCACTAGATTCGCCTTCTTTCCCGGAGTCGGATGCAATGGATTGGGAGTTCGCGAGCGCAATGTCGTTCCTTCCCAACACTTCGGCAATGCGCACGTAAGTTTATAAAATGAGCTTATGAATTATGATTGAATTATAAACTGAATTATTATTATAATGAATTATGATTTCTTTGTTGCAGAACACTAACTTCTGAGCACGTTCTGAGCGAAGCAAGCGAGCCAGAAATAATGTGGGTCGACTCAACATTCGACCGTGAACTGCCTGTAACTTCACAGTCGGCAATGTCGGCTGTTGAAACGTATTCGCCCTACCAGTATGTATGTTATATCAAACAATCTCCGACTTATTTTACTGGCATATTCATTTCAGAAAGCAGCGCGCGAGGTAAAAAGGGTACACCAGCATCCGCTAAGGTGTCCCGGGCCATTGATACCTTGATGTCTCAAACAGAGAAGATAACCAGAAGCATGTTGAAATGCTTTCCTTTTGGGACACCATCCTCAGGACAATGCCGGACAAGGCCATCCTTGAAGTCCAAAAGAGGGTCACAAGTCTGATTCTGGAAATTGCAGAAAAATATGAAAATTAAAATTAAAAATGTATTGTGTATTTATAATTGTATTGATTTATTGAAATAAGGAATGAAAAGTGATTACAATATTTATTTATTTGGTACACTTAATACTATGTTTAATTCTAGGTGATTTAAAAAGTTTAAACTATATTATCCTGCCATGGAACGCCTCCATCTTTGAACACAAAGAATTCTTTAAGCACATTTCTGACATGTCTTGGGTAATCTTGAGGTCGCCCTGTGTAAGGTTTTGGCTGGTCGTCAGTGTTCTCTTCGGAAGGCAGTTTAAAGTGGGCAGTGTAGTCCTCCTTGGCGACTCGCATCAAATGATTGTGCAGCAGGCAGCAGGCAAACACAATTCTTTGGGCACGTTCAGGCTTGCTTAGGATTGTAGTTTGCAAGCACATCCACTTCCAACTGAGAATCCCAAACGTAGTCTCAATGCAGCGGCGTGCTCTGCTCAACCTATAGTTGAATATGCACTGATCTTTATCCACGTTTTTTCCGCTGTATGGTTTCATTATGCGTTTGCATAATGGAAACGCGTCATCGCCCAGTAGGTAATATGGCAACTTTGTGCCTCCAACATCCCCATTGACAGAGAAGTCAAGTTTGTCATTTAAAATGTCTTGACCGAATTTCGTGTTGGAAAACACGTTAACGTCGCCCACGCTGTGATTACAATATTTATTTATTTGGTACAAAACTTAATACTATGTTTAATTCTAGGTGATTTAAAAAGTTTAAACTATATTATCCTGCCATGGAACGCCTCCATCTTTGAACACAAAGAATTCTTTAAGCACATTTCTGACATGTCTTGGGTAATCTTGAGGTCGCCCTGTGTAAGGTTTTGGCTGGTCGTCAGTGTTCTCTTCGGAAGGCAGTTTAAAGTGGGCAGTGTAGTCCTCCTTGGCGACTCGCATCAAATGATTGTGCAGCAGGCAGCAGGCAAACACAATTCTTTGGGCACGTTCAGGCTTGCTTAGGATTGTAGTTTGCAAGCACATCCACTTCCAACTGAGAATCCCAAACGTAGTCTCAATGCAGCGGCGTGCTCTGCTCAACCTATAGTTGAATATGCACTGATCTTTATCCACGTTTTTTCCGCTGTATGGTTTCATTATGCGTTTGCATAATGGAAACGCGTCATCGCCCAGTAGGTAATATGGCAACTTTGTGCCTCCAACATCCCCATTGACAGAGAAGTCAAGTTTGTCATTTAAAATGTCTTGACCGAATTTCGTGTTGGAAAACACGTTAACGTCGCCCACGCTGCCATATGCGCCTACGTCAATGAAGGTAAACCTGTACGACGCATCGCATACAGCCAAGAGCGCAATCGAGTGAAATTCCTACAATGGAAAATAATGTAATTCAAGTTATACATAAATGTGAATTCATACTTTATAGTTATAAAACAAACTGCCGCATTTAAATGGTGCCTTAATGGCCCTAGCATCCTGTCAATCGCTCCAATGCAATTTGGAAAATTCCACACCCGCTCAAATTCCTCAGCATACTGACGCATGGCTTCCACGGTCCACAGGGGTATCTCCTTCTTCAGCTCCGTGTAAATGGCATCACACATGAGAGGAGCATATATGAGGTACACATACTCGCCTTGCTGATCCTGTAGACCGAAGACACATGCCGTTAAACATCTCCGGATGCCAAATACCAAATACCTCTTTATGGATGATAGAAGAGGGTAATTGTTAAATACAAGACTAGGCTCAAAAATTATGAAATTTTCCTGAATAAATTCGATTTATCATGAATTATGGTGAAAAAACTATACGTTAATACTTAAAGTTTTTTAATTAATTGCAAAGTGGCACTGGATTTCACGTTTTAATGCTTCGCGCACGGCTCTTGCAATGTTGTTGTTGTTGGTTTGTTGTCTATTTTTGTTGTAGGTTTTTTTTTTTTTTTTTTTTTTTTTTTTTTTATTGTTTAAGTTATTGTTGTGCTGTTATTAACACTAATTTTAAGAAAAACTACTACACAAAACTAGCCATGCAAAGCAGATGCAAAATTAGTGCTGTCCGTTGTTATCAGAGATGCGAAACTAGCTATAAAATAGCTAAATTGGCAATGAATTCTTTTGGTGTTTGAAAATAGCTAAGCTAACTACGCATGCAAAGCAATTGAAATATTTATCTCTTTGTTATTATTGGTGGCCTTGAAAAGGGCCGTTTGCTAAAATTCCATGTCATTTACTACACCGCTCCTTGCTGGGCATCTTCCTCGGCTTAAAAATCCTGTGGGAGACATTATTATGTAAAAAGAGGTGCCGAATTAAAAGACTAATTTTTGAAAAAAGGCGTCGCTTTTTGGGTGCGCTTTTTTTTTAACCATCCCACTTACATCCTCAAAATGAACTTTTGAATTCAGTACAGAAACTTTGTTAGGATCGTACAATTTTCCGATAGGTATGAAAATTTCGTGTAAACGTGCCTTCGAGCATTTGAATTTCTTGAAAAATTCAAACCGCGCAAGATATCCAACATAATGAGCTTTGCGTCTCCCGTATCGAGGAATGTTGGCCTTCAAGTCACGCCAAAGCCGCTCAATGTTCTGAGTGTGCGCCCGTGTGTCTGGATCAACAAAATTCTTTGAGTGGTTAACTGTTTGGTGCTGTTAGCCCTCGTCATTCAGACAGTTGTATGCCTTCCAGCAATCCGATATGATGGTCGTTCCGTCAGCAATTCGATTTTTTATAATTTCCAGCAGAGTATCGGTGCTCCGGGACCCAACTGGAACTATAAAAAAGTCACCACTGCTCGGTCAATGCCTCCAAACACCCACTGACCTTCGACCAATCGTCCACAGTTATATTTTCTTTTCCCCACTTTGACCTCGTCTATCTCTACTATTCTTCCTGGACCTCCAATAGTAGGACGACTATTTCTGGTGCTCCAGTCAATATACACCTCACGGAGGTAGCTCTTCCAATCAATAACGGAAGGCCGAGACCATTCCAGTTGTTGTTCCATAATTTCAATGTCTCCCTGAACCCGCATTGTGTCAAGCATTACCAAAAATGCTATTCTTGAAAAGGGGAAATGCGTTCCATCAAAGAAAGTGTTCTTCCGGACACTTTCTTGGAAATTGCACACAACTTTCTGCTTCTTCCTCTTCGGATTGGTTTCCATTATCGTAGCAAAGCAGCGAAAATAGAAAACAGTGTCGCTCCTCTTCACCAATGTGCACATGGCGCCACATTTGGGGCAAACCTTCTCTCTAAGTATAAAGTTATGGCTATACAAAAAGTTAAATAGCTCCTCCTCTCCAAGCTTCAAAAATTCTTGTATATTTAAACTGCAGCCTGTGCAGGACATTGTGATAGTTTTTAAAAAAACGTAAGGCACTTTCAAGATCAAAAACACAACTCTCAGTTGTGCAACAAAACTCAAATGATCTTTTCAGAAACTGCCGCGACAAAATTGCAAACGGTATTTACCGTTACAATGTCGCGCCATAAGTGTCGAGTCGACTCGCTTTCATTGTTCCCTATTTAGAAATTCTATTAGCAAGTTTAGAAATGTTCAAAATAACACCAAAATAATTCATTGCCAATTAAGCTATTTTATAGCTAGTTTCACATCTCTGATAACACTAATTTTGCATCTGCTTTGCATGGTTAGTTTTGTGTAGTAGTTTCTTGAAATTAGTGTTAATAACAGCACAACAATAACTAAAACAATAACAATTATAATAATAATAATAACAACAACAACAAAACCTACAACAAAAACAGCACCAAAAACCAACAACAACAACATTGCAAGAGCTGCGCGAAGCAATAAAATGTGTGTGCAGTGCAACTTTAAAATTAATTTTAAAAAAAACTATGTATAAGAGTCCCCCGTATAATTTTTTCACCATAATTCATGATAAATCGGGGTCTATTTAGAAAATAAATTTCATAATTTTTGCAGCTCTGGGTCTGTATTTAACAATTACCAAAAGAAATAAAATCGAAACTGCGTTTGACAATATACGAAAATAGATGAAACTGTACTTAGTAAACAACAGTATTCTTTGATGTAAGCAAACGATAAACCGAAAAAGCCAGTAGCTTTCATAGATAAAGAAGTCTGTAAGTTTCTTGCATATTAAGGATAGTTATTTTAGCAAATAAAAAAAATTAAAAATAATTAAATTTATTTTTAGTCATGTTTTTTTTATATTAAATAAATTTATTTCTTTTCAAATAAACTTAAAAAAAATTATTTGAATTAAAAAAATTTTAAAATAAAAATAAAAAGGTTGTTTGAAAAAAGTTTTATTTATTTTAATTTTGTTGTGTAGAGCAGGGGTGCATAGGCGCTGCACACGACGCAAATTTGTTTTTGCATTGCACATACATAGGTATATGGAAGTGAGTAAGCTTGCACACTGGTAAGGTTCTGGTGCACATTGCAAATTACACAAACAATTTTTCGTTTTTGCTTTCCGCATATGCGTTGCTTGCAAGCAAAATCAATTTTTCACTGTTCGCTTTCCGCGAATCCTCGCTACTTGCAAAACAAAACAAATATTTATAAACGCATCCAAAGCTAAGAGGGAAAACAAAAGCTTTCGCTCTCTTTAAACGATACCTTTTACTGTCATAAGATTAAGGTCAATGTCATCCTACATTGCAATTGCCTTGTTTTATCTGTTTATGCTCAGTAATTGTGTTTCTGCTTTTGATTCCATACTAGTCGTTGTCTTGGCAACCTTGATTGATACTTCTTTTGTGGTTCATGCAACAGGAATGTCTTTGTACGTACAGGTGCATGCACTTCTTTTAAACAGGTTAATAAAATATGTCTTTCAATTGAGAGAGACTTTATTTTCCATGGCATTTTGGAATCAAGAAACGTAAAACTTAAATATGAATGACTATTGACATTGAATTTTATAGCATAGCATCTTTTGGTCGCACTTGGAAGCTGGTATGAGGTTGTTGATAATTTGCATCATCTCTCTTTTTCTTTATTTCATAAAGAAGTACATTCTGGAACATTACGTTGTTGGAGACCCCTTGTACCCTTTTGGTAATTACTAACGTGCTGCATTTAACTTTATATAAAACCGAAGCTCAGACAGTTATCCAACCTTGTTTTTACTCTTTCTCTCTCTCCCTCTCTGTCTGTCTCTCTGCTGTCGATTTGAGGCCATTGTCATTGACACTGTACTTAGTTGCATCAACAGGTATTGCTGATGCCCACTGCAATTAATTTCAATGCACTTTGCACTATCGAACAGGAAATGTTTCACTGCACCTGTCAGCAACTGTGTCGAGCAGCAGCGTCCACAAGGGAAGCAAACAACGTGACAACAGTTATTGACAGTCAAACAATACGACTGAAAATCGTTCATGTCTGCCAGTTATTGAACGGAGCGCACATAATTATTCTGAAAATATAATAAGAGCACAATTGGGAATGCGTTTTGCGTAAATGCTTTTCTTAAATAAACTCTAACGCATATCCTGCCATGTCTGTATGTAACATTTGAATATTTTAGTATGGAAATCTTAAATATAAGTTAACCTTGTAACTAGTCCAGTTCTATCCCAAACCTGTGGAACGAAGTCGTACATTTTACACAGGCATGTCATAGGAAGGTGTCACTTGCCCCTAACTAACCCTTTTGAAACCAGTTATGTACTAGTAGCATTTATTATAGCTCTAAACTAGTTGATATCCAACTAGTGTTAAACTGAATTAGTTTTACCATCCAAAAACTACCCCCATAAAATTGATATTTGTGCAGCATGTTATTTTAATTTTTTTTTTAACATTTACTTGGTCGATTTTTTATTAATATTTCTTTTAAACAGGTAGATGGTATTGAAATTAGATTAACATAATATTTGATGAATAATGAAATATTTAAATAATAGAAAATAAAATGGAAAATTTTCTTCAACGAAAGTGGATATTTTTGCAAGACAAATGTAAGACTAAAAGATTAATAGAACTAAAAATACTAAAATGGAAAACGACTCGTAAGATATTGAATCGCCCTTTCGTTGAGTGACCAATCGTAATCGTCGAGGCATCGAATTTAATAGGTTTTGAAGAGTGCTTAATTCGATGGCTGCCCACTTCTTTACAATTGCTTCCTTTAAGTCCCTTAAGGAATCGAATTGCAAATCCATGAGAGAGCCACTACCATGGTTCCGCTTATAGCAAGTCTGTCGAAGCTCCCTTGGGTCACGCCAATAATTTTTATTTCCATCTGGACCTTCCAAATTAAACTTCTTCTCATCGCTAAAAATTACTTTTTTGAATTCGCTGTCCCAAAACTTGTACCTCTCATAAAAGACAAGTCTTCTTATGCCGTGGTAAGAGTTTTGGCGTACGCACCTTGGCATCATATTTGAGCTGCAAATCGGTTCGGCCAATCTAGTGCACCATCTGCCTATCTATTGAAAACTTTAATTCGGTCTTGTTATGGCTGCAGCTGTAGCTTAGTGCGAGCATCAGCTTTTGAAACTGCTCTTTTCGGTTATTTTTCAGGGTATTTTTTAGATAATTTCCGATTGTATTTCGAAGTCTTCTCGCTATTTCACCAACTTTAACGCCACATTCAAACATGGTTTCAATCTGAGTCTTCTCCTTAGGGATCAACTCGGTTTGGAGAGTCACTTTATATCGCATATATTAAAATTTCCAAAAACTGTCTCGAAAATCACCACCAAACAAAGATAAATCAACTGAAAAATATACGTTTTAAAAAATCAATCACTTTTTGCGCACAGATCGTTGACGAGTCGGACTCAAAATGTAAATGAAAAACTTTGAACACATATCCACTTTCTATTAAACGCAAAACTTTGTAATCTTTAAAATCCTAACGGGACTACAGATTAAAAGCTGATAAGAAATAATCACATGGAAAAACATCACAAGGCATACGCTATAAAACAGGCATACTCAAACAATAATACAGTTATTAAAATAACTGTAAAAGCAAAAACAAAGGTAGTTGACGTGCTACTGGCTCCCAACTAGTCCTCTCGTAACAAGATTTGTACCAGTTGGAGTATAAACATACGTTTTTTAGACCCAGTCTTTAAAAAAGTACAAATGGGTTTATTACGTTTGTGCAAAAAAAATTTGCGTAACAGGCAGAAGGAGGCGTGGCAGACCCCATAGAGTATGTATATTCTTGATCAACGTCAACAGCCGAGTCGATATAGCCTTGTCCGTCTGTCTGTCTGTCTGCCCCTTTTTGTGTCGGCTAGATCTCAGAGACCATAAGAGCTAGGGACACCAAATTTGGCATTTAGGTACATATATATCTCCCATTGATCGAGTTTGTTTTAGGTTGTGGCGAAAATCTGTCCGCTCTCTGTGCGCCCCCGGAAATCGAAATACAAAATTTCGAAGTTTAATTACAACAGCACCTTTAATGCTAACACCTTGATTTTTTGTACATATGATAAACACTATAGTCCAAACCTGTCTTGTAAATTTCATTTAAATCAGATAATAAGAGCGGAAGTTATTCAACTAACAATGTTACGGGCAAAAGGAAGAAGAAGACACGCTAGCGACCTCTGTGCTTATTAACTTATCATCCTAGTGGCGCCATCTATTGAATGGTACGCAACATTGAAGAACAATCTTTAGTGAACGCTTTTCACTCAAAAAGTACTGGGTCGCCCACTGTCGAGCTTGCTCCACTGTAGCTTACTGCATTTTTATTGTTTATTCATTTATTTAATATTTGATGCTTTATTTATGTATTACTTTTTAGACCCAGTCTTTTAAAAAAGTACAAATGGGTCTATTAAGTTTGTTCAAAAAAAAATTTGCGTAACAGGCAGAGGGAGGCGTGGCAGACCCCATAAAGTATATATATTCTTGATCAGCGTCAATAGACGAGTCGGCATAGCCATGTCCGTCTGTCTGTCTGTCCCATTTTTGAACACCAAGATCTCAGAGACTATAAAAGCCAGAGACACCAAATTTGGCATGTAGGTTCATCTATATCTTGCATTGATCCAGTTTGTTTTAAATTTTTACCACGCCCCTCTCCGCCCCCGTAAATTGAAAAACAAAATTTTAAAGAGAACCTTTCAAACTAGCGCCTAGATACATAATACTCACTTGAGTCCAAACCTGTCCTGAAAATTTCATTCAAATCGGATGATAAGCGCGGAAGTTATTTAACTAACAATGTTACAGGCAAAAGGAAGAAAAAGAGGCGCTAGCGACCTCTATGTTTATCAAGTGGCGCCATCTATTGAATGGTACGCAACATTGAAGAACAATCTTTAGCTTTGCACTCAAAAAGTACTGGGTCTCCTACTGTCGAGCTTGCTCCACTGTAGCTTACTGCATTTTTAAATTTAATTTTATTTACATCTTTAATAATACAGTTTTAATAATTATTTTATTATGATGTAGCTATATGTTGCTTTTAAAAACCAAACCGATGTGGGAAACGAACTCGGGGCCCCAAGTCTGATACTCTATCCAGTGCGCTGCAGCGTTAACCGAAATTAACCGTTTCAAATGTAGTACCGTAACCGGAACCGAAATAAATTATTTTTCAAGAACCGAAAACCAAAACGTTCGTACCGGTACATTTTTTTTTGTTTATTCGTATGAAGATGGTCTTGCACTATGAATGCATTTGTACGTTTATGCATACAGATATATTTTTTGATAAAATTCGATTTTCTTTATTGTACTTTTTTAAAAACTTGTTCAAGAATTTAAGGTGGTATTTTTTACATATTTTTTTAATAATTTGTAAATGATTGGAAGTACTGGACATTACACCGAGCTCTTTAACATTATCAGTCAAGTTTGGACATTGAAAATATATGAAGCAATAAATTTTTTAATAAGTCAATTAAATGCATACAGTTAATAGATATTTGGCCAATATTAAATAAAGTTCTATTATTTTAAGTCAAATTGCAGGGGAAAATTGAATTCATGTTTCCCGTTTTCTTATAAGAAATGACCAGAGCTCGCAAAATATGCTCAACCAAATTTTCGTTTGCCTTACGTTGTTGCCTAACGTATTTCGTCACAGGAAAAACATTAAAGTAGAAGGGAGAAGAGGATAGAGAGAGAACAGGCCCGCTGTAAATGTTTACCCATCCACACGCGCAACACACATACATGTGAAGTGTTTATATTTGTTTATTGATTAATATTATTTAATTATGTGAGCTTAGTGTGTTTACAAAACTTAATGAAATTATTCAAATGAATCGACGGCTTAATTTTTCTGCTTCTGCAACTGGCAACTTCTATGCGACGACTCATACTCCTTGCGAAATTTAAGAATGTCCGTGTGTATGTGCGTGTCGCTCTTTTGTCGCTTTGTCGCAGCGACACTATTGCAGCTTGCCAGTGATGCTCAGGCAGCTGTCGATCATCTGGTCATCTCTACCCATCTTAGGCTGCAAACATAGTGCGCGCTGAGACGAAGATAAAGACGAAGACGAAGCTGAAGACGAAAAACAGTGCAGAACAAATCATATGAATTCGCTCGCCCGCAAGCATAGTGCGCGCCGAGACGAAGACGAAGATGAAGACGAAACGCAAGCAATCAGCTTCAAACGCTGCTGTACGGATTTTGAAGACGAATCGCTTGCTATTTTACCGTTATTTTTTTGTTTGTTCTGTCTATGCTTTGGCGCCGAGCATGTTAAAATTTAGTTGTGATTTGTGATTTGACGGACGCATATGTTTTGTGAAAATGTCTGCAATTAACGAAGAATTAATTGCAGCAGTATTTAAAAAACGCTGTTTATGGGACCAGCAAAACAATCTGTACCACAATAGGCAAATAGTTGACAAAAATTGGAACGAAATTTCAAACGAATTGAATGTTGATGGTAAGTAATTTAATTAATTTTAATCAAAATGAAATAATTATAAAATTGAAAATTTAAATACTATCAGCATTTCTATGGCTGCAAACATAAGTACGGAACGTGACTCTGATTAATCGACCTCTTTTCTTTGAACTTTCCAATATATTTTTTGGTTTGTTGCTTATAAATTTTTCTCCCTGTGTCATGTGCGTGTCCAGATCTTCTAAATCTAACATTGTATTATGCAGTATACAAATTGCTTTAACAATAATTTCAGCGTTAGATGGTGTCGTTTCAATTGGCTTCCATAATATTCTCCATTTGGAGTTAATTATACCAAATGCACATTCCACACACCTTCGCGCTCTGGACAAACGACTATTAAAATATTCATTTTCCAATGTTAGATTTCTTCTGGCATATGGTCGAAGAACCCAGTCCAAAAGCGGATAAGCTTCATCTGCAAGCAACACGTATGGCATAGATATTGTGGTATTGGGCAACTGAATCCTTCGGAAACTTTAGTTCTCCAGAAATTTTCATTGCGTAAATCGCTGAGGAAGCAAAAGTTCCACCATCACTCTGACGTCCGTAACCATCAACTTCGATAGTAACAAATTTACATTTTGCGTCAGCGACTGCCTGCAGCACTATTGAGAAAATTTTTTTATAATTATAAAACATTGATCCTGAATTCGCTGGACATTTTAGACGTATGTGCTTTCCATCAATAGATCCAACACAATTTGGGAATTCCCAAAGATTCCAATACTGATCCGCAACTTTCTTTAAATTTTGTTCTGTGGGCACAGCCATATGTATAGGCTGCAAAACTGTCCACAAAGCTTCACATGTCTCTATAACAATAGAACGAACCGTTGAAGCACCCATTCGAAAGTTAAAAGATATTGATCTAAATGAAGTGCCAGTAGCGAGATATCTAAAATAAGAAAACAATTTAAAACAATGTTATTCAACTAATGAAATTTTAATATGTATTTTTTAGCTATGGCTTTGAAAAAAAAATGGAAACAATTGAGGGACACGTTTCGAGCTGAATTAAGAAAATGTCCACCGGACCGTTCTGGCGACGCTGGACCTGATTCAGTCAACGAGATGTGTTCTCAATGGAGTCATTTCCAGTCCATGATGTTTATAAAGGACCAGATAAAGTGCCGCCAGTCTTCAGGATATATATGTCGCCAAAAATACAATGAAGTACAAGATATGAACATTAATATTGGCGAAGATTGTAATAGTGTAGATATAGAGGTGCCTCAATATGAGGAAGAAAGTGAAATGAGTACGTTTGAAGTGCAAACGTCCACCCCACATCATCCTCCTAGAAATGTTAAACGGCGTCATAATAACATAGAAGGTGAAATGCTCAACATGCAAAAAAATAAGTTGCAGCTGTTAGAAGAGAAAACAAAAAACAAGATTCAAGCCGACGATGAAGACATGGCTTTTTTTGTGAGTCTATTGCCACACGTTAAAAAATGGATCCGCAAACGAAGCTTTTGTGCAGAATGGAAATGCAAAAATCGGTCTATAATCACGCGTACAACGTGGGACGCTCTTTTAATTTACAAAATATTCAGAACGAAGCTACTTATATATCTGTACCATCACCGGCTCTACTTGAATCTTCATCAAATCAATATTCTGATAATGCTTTATCCCCACAGGAACCGAGCACTTTTTTTACATCCGGAAATATTATTACATTTTCAAATTAAGTTAAGACAGTAAATAAACAAGTAATTAAATGAAAAGTAAAAATCAATAAAATGAATAAAACTAAATATATTTTAAATAATTTTTTACCTTAACGTCACAATTAGCCTTTCAGCAGGCATAATTGGGGTTTTATTAAAATTAGTCCAATTTTTAATAATAAGTGGTTCAATTTTTATTAAAATGTAATCAAATGTGCTGATTTTTTCTCATCTTGGCGCAGCTCATCAAACAAATGATGAAATTCGCCAAATACTTTTCTTCCCAAATTTATAGGGTGCATTTTTCTATTTACTTGTTTACTTTTTAATTTAAAAAATAAACTTTGCTCAATAAGCAGATCATCATCTGATGATAAATCCATTGCGACTAACATAACAAAATCGCAACCAATTCTTCTTGCACTATGCAACCTATTAGCTTACTCGCAACGCAAGCAATTTGTCTTCAGCTTCGTCTTCGTCTCAGCGCGCACTATGTTTGCAGCCTAACATACATATATGCTCAGAAGACCGTTTGCCGAGATTTTACGAAGAAAACGGTCTCGACTGAACACAAGCGCCGATCGACCGAATAAACGGTCTTCGGTTGAGCGAAGAGCAAGCCAAAGAAGAACAAAGTTTGATAGTTTTTTCGGGACAGCTTCGCATCGTGTCAGTGAAAGAATGGTCTTTTTCTGACAACAAGCACAAGCGAGAGCACTTATTGCGAGCTCTGGAAATGACATAAGGTCGGCTATAGCTGAGAGAAGTGTTCCCTATTTTCATTTCACATTTGTCCCCGAGATTTCAGCGAGCGTGGTGAGTCGGGTGTTGGCGAGCGAAGCGAGCAGGGGCAAACCCCTAGTCATACATAAATCAGTATGTTCAAAAGGTGTTTTTCTGTTAAGGCATTGTGGTAAATTATGCAAATTGTCTGTTTTTGTAATTAATATCTTGGATTTTTGGGCCGGACACGGAGCTATATGTATATATATACGTTTTCTATTGTTTGACCAATCTGTGTGCATTTCATGCACCCCTGTCGGAAAGTTTGGCCTGGAACGCCGCATATATATGCTCTACCTGGAGCATCACACACGATTGCACTTGCTTTTGTATTAAAGTAGGGTGTTTGCCCCTGCTCGCTTCACTCGCCAACCCCGGCTCGCTGAAAAATCGGAGAGAGAGTGATGAAGCAGTGATTAAGAACAACATAATCTGTGAGTTTGGTTGAGATAGCTCAATAATCCAAAAAAGTTTCATACTAAGCTATTTTGACCTTTGACCCCCACTATAGCCCCTACCAGTGGGGTTATTAAAAAAATCCCGTCTTGTTGCACGATAATTATGTCTCAGCTATATTGTGTGAAAATTTGTGAGGCGGCAACTTAATTACCGCCACACATTTTAAATTCAAATATAACGTCGGCCCTTTGCGGGCAGGCTCGCGCTGTCGATCAGTTGCACAACACTACCAAGCAAAGCGCAGCTTCACCTCGTATGGAGAGAGAGAGCGAAAGCTCCAAGGTGAAGAGCGAAAGCTGCGTGGTGAAGCTGTGCGGCTGAGCCTGCGAAGCACTGTTGCCAACTCTTCGGGCCCTCAAGAAGCTAAACGAGCCTTTGAAAAAAGCTAGAAATAGCCAGAAAATTTTGATGGTTGCTATAAAGAAAGCTAGAGTAGTGAAACGATTTTTTTTTATTAATTCAAATAAGTAATTTTGAAAATTGATCAATTTTGTCGAAAATTTTCTCTTCTGCTGCAGAACTTATATAAGTCTGATTTGTTCCAATCTTATTTAGGCATACTGCTGGCACTTCATAGCTGTGACAGCATTTGTTTTCTCGGCGTAGTCCGTATCTACAAATATGAAATTAAGTGTTATTAAAATGATAAAATATGACTTGAACAGAAAAAATACCTTATGTGTAAAATTGCATTCAATGTTTCAGTGGCCATTCTATTTCGTAGTTTTGTTTTAATATTATTCATTTGGCTAAACACCATTTCTACTTCTGCGTTCGACCATGGAAGCGGTAAAATACTCAACGCAAATGATGCCAGTGCCGAAAATCTTTGTTTCCTGCCGCATCAACGTAATTGTATACTTCGGCTCAAAAGCTCGTTGTGTCCTGTATATTGTTCCAATTTATTAGGTGGACATTCTTGTATTGAAAAAGAATCTCTTCAATTTTATTTGACTCAATTTTAAAATGCTCGAGGATGTGCACAATTTCCGCCTTTTTGGAACTCAATACTTTGTCCACAGAAAACAAATCAATTTTTTGGAGGATTTCAAAATTGTCTGGCAATCTGAAAGGATTTTGAATATTATTAAAAATTATTACAACTGCTACATAATCATGTACCTCTGCTTAAGCTCATTAATTATTGCAATAATGAAGTTCGAACATTTTAAATTAACTTCCGCTTGAACATAGTTTGATAGGTTTTGGCTATACTCTTTGAGCTTCGTCTCGAAAGCATATCCCAAATAGCAATCCTGCTTTACACAATGTTGAAAATCGTTTTTAGTATATCAATATCAACATTGGGAGGAATGATTTTGCATTTTAACGAATTTATTGCAAACACTAGATCATTTAAAATTTTACTTGAGTCTCCAACATTAAGTACAATACCACATTACACATACTATAGACAAACGCATGTTAATTAGATCTGGACAGACACAAATGTTAAGGTCGAACAATACAAACACATAGGTCGTTTTATCTCTTCGGAATTAATAAGCTGATATATTTTTTTATAATCAGATTGCCTTTTCGCGCTTTTAGAAAACCAATTATATGTTTCGAAAACAATATATTCTGAGGCCTCCGGTAAAAAATGCTTACAGGCACTGTAAACACCCAATTGCAGAGAATGGCATACACATTTTATCAAAATTAAGGATGGTACCATTTTGCTTAACTCCGTGTAAACACTTTGTTTAGAACCAACCATAACACTAGCGTTGTCCGTGCCGATTCCAATCAAATTCGTTATATTCAATTTGAAGCCTTTTAGTTTCTGGCAGAGGTTGTTCACAATCGTTTTGGAGTCGCCTTCTTTGAGCGGGACTAGGGATAAAAACGTAGAGACCATGACGCCGCTTTGTTTCGAACTGAAATAGTTTATGGCAACACCTATGCAGAATGTAATGAAAATTAATTTTGTTCTAGAATGATTACCATTACAACTTACCAAGTGTCTTGCAGACACTTATATCAGTGCTCTCATCAAGCAACAAGCTGTACTTGGCTTCACCGATGTCCTCTTAATAGCTCTTTGAGGTTACGAGCCAAAACATTTTTAATAATGCTCGTGCACTTTGATCTATGCAGCTTCATAGCACTGCCATCCTGAAATTTTGCTCCGCATAATAATCTCAAATGGTCAATTGGGCTGACAGATGAATAAGCGGCAATAAATAAACACAATGCCGCCTCTTGTTGACACGTTTTCACCGAGACCGATGAAACATACGGTAATTTATTCGTCTGTGTGAAATCAGATGACGAAGCCTTATGTATTTGTATTGTCTTTCCTGTTTTTGAAAGCTAAATATCAGGAGATTCCAAAAGACTTCTGTCGGAAGCCTTTTTTATAATTTAATCTTTGGCGTTCTTTCAGATTTAGAGTAGAAAGCAGTGGATCAGAAGAATCTAATGCTCTGTTAAACACGTCTGACATAGTATTTAGGCGGCTGCTTTTCCTTGCCTATCGCGTTTGTGTAATTTGTTGCGCGCTTCTGACGCATTTTCGCCGAGAGCTCCTAGAGGATGTACGGAGGCTTCCATAATTTGGTGCCCATGTACCAATACCTTGTGCACAGTTGGAGACATTGGATACCACTCATAAGTTTTAACGTTTAAGTTAAGAAACTCAATTTTTATCGAGGATGCAAGCCATTGCGCATGTTTTTTTTTTTTAAAGCGGTCGAGCATTCTGTTGCATTTTGGAAAATTAATGTTGATGAATCCGAAAAACTGCTTTAGCTTATCTTTTATTAAGTTTTGCTGAACATCACTTAATTCAGTTTCATCGATATTTTGCAAAACAAACTGCTTCACTGCAGCTTGTTGGCGGTTGTTGTCGCTCCAAACATCAAGCAACGTTGAATGGCAAAACGTAAATGCAACTGCAACATTGAGTATTGCCGTAAATCGAACAAAAACGGGCAAAAATGTTATCCACTATTTGATGGTTAACAGTTTAATTAATAACATTCAGCTTTTAAATTGCCTTAACTGGCCTTAACTCACAAGTTACACTCCACAGAAACACAAAGACTTTTGTTAGCAGGGACCTAAAAACATACCAACAACACATTGAACAATTGGACAATATATCACATGTACTAAACATTTAGTCTTAATAATATATTTTACATTCCTTGACGATTAATAGCCGCTTTCCACGAGCCGTCATTTGGCGTCATTCAGTACAATTTTGTCATTCCAGCCGAATGACAAATTCGGCCTGTACAAATTCCCATAAGGCCCCGAATGATCATTCGATCTGAATGACAGCGAATACGATATTTAGCTTATCGAATTTTAGTATTTTTTATCGAACAGCCGATGTTTTCGTGAAAACCGAGACTATCATCACCATAAACGGCTGAAAAGAAGACAAGCATTATAAGCGAAACAATTGCGCCAAAAATATATTTTTCAAGAAATAATTAAATTGTATAATTTCAGTCCAAAAATAAAAGGAAGCCCGAATTCCACGAGGCAATATTATTCGAATTGTGGGAAGAGAATTTACGGGCGCTGCGCTCAGCCACAGAAAAATTCCCACATATTTGAGCGCATGTGTGAGAAGTTCATGGAAGCCGGTCACTTTGTCACATGGAAGGAGGTCCGCACCAAAGTGGACAATTTGACCAGAAAATATAAGTAAGTATATGATTCTTATAATACTTTTTAAATATTAGTGTTTATGTACATTCGTCTTTAGGGACGAGGTTAAGAAAAAAGGAGCATTAGGAGGTGAACCCTCGAAATGGCAACATTTTGAGACAGTTCACCGAATTTTGGGAGCCGTCAAGTCGGTAAATTTGGCTACTTGCGCTTTGGATAACGCAGGTAAGCTTAAATGCATTTTTAACAATAACAATGTTCACTAATCAAAATTAATTTTCAGTTGATAACGACGAGAGCTGGAACACATTCCAATATGGGGTCGAGGCAGAGCGTTCCTCCAGCGTGGAGCCACCGCGACCGATAGAATCAGCTATAGTGCCATCCAGTTCGTCCACTGACCTTTTCGAGATGTGTATAGACTCGAGCGAGGCACTTAACGTTGCCCAGACAACGACAGCAAGCGCGCCAGGCACATCAGCTCGGAGGAAGAGGGCACTGGACGAAATGGATGGTATTACAGCTGATTCCATCGGAGGCGATAAACCACCTGCCAAAAATAAGAGAGGCAAGTTTGACCCTAAAAAGGAAATGACGGCTTTTGAGTCGGCCATGCTCTCGGCAACGATAGAGGCGAATGAAGTGCGTACTCGCGAAATGGTGCGCCTCGGTACGATGAGGAATGAGGCCGCCATCAACTTCCAGAAGAGATCTTTGAGTTGTTGGAGCAACATCTCTTCAAGTGAAGGATTTGAAAAAGGACTTATATGTATCTGTTGATCCCGTGTTTCGCCTGAAGTGAACACTGTGATATCTTTTTTTATTTTTTGTTATTGAAAACGCCATTGTTGTTACATATAATATACATAGATAATAATTAAAACACAATTCTAATTTGAATGCAATTGTGAAAATTCAGAAAACTGTGTAGGACGCAACACGTAAATACAATATGCGGAGCGTTATCGACGTGGTTGTCTACTCCCTTGCCTATTCTGCGAAACCGGGACTTCAGTTGTCCAAAGGCATTCTCAACAACTCTCCTCGACTTGGCTGATGCATAATTAAATGCCCTTTTCTCCTCGTCATCGGCAGTGTCGAAAGGATAGGGCTTCATCAAGCTCGTGGAGAATCGGAATGCAGAATCCCCTAGCAGCACAACAGGAACATCGACTCCGCTGATCCGCTTGGAATTTTCCCTAAAAAGCGGAGTGTTGTCCACCATCGATTTTAAAGTGGTGCTCTCATAGACTTGAGAGTCATGGCAGCGTCCTGGGGCGCCTACGTTTACATAAAGAAACCTATAACTAAAAAAATTTGCAATTAATATATTCCTTCCTTATCAATATTATTATTTTACCTTACCGGTAACCCACTAATGCAAAAAGTATGGTTGAGTACCATCCCTTGTTATTATAATAATCGGCAGCTTCAGCTGCTCGAGGTTGGACTTCGATGTGACTTCCATCTAAAATACAAAATCAATTTTTCATGAAATGCTTGCTAATAATAGGAAAATCTTACCTATGGCACCGAAACTTTGGGGAAAACCAAGAGCTTCAAAGCCTTGGACACACTCCTCTACTTTCTCCTGAGTCAAGAAGTTTCTAGGCAGATATTCGGGTTCCAGAATCCTATGGACTTCATAGCAAAATTCTTTCAGAATTTTGCAGACCATGGAATCTGCCTACAACGCGATACTCTGCGGAGGACCCCACAGTGTACATTGCAATGGCAATGCGTTTGTCCAGGGTAATCGCTTTGCGCATCACTGTATCCATTTTCTCCAAGCATTTCAAGCGCTCGACCAAGATGATCAATGAGCTCCTATCCACTCGAAATTTTTCTTTGAAGAACTCATCCGAGTTGCGTGGGACATCGCGCTCCCAAAATGCACCATGATGCTCCTTTAACATATAATTAGTATTTATATTATGGCAACGGATTACAATTTCACTGAAATATACTCACAAATGCCCAGACAGATGGAGATTTTCCAATTGTTTGTGTTACTTTGGGTGGCAAAACAATTTCACTAAATAATTCTCCCATCTCCTCTTTCAACTCATCCTCCCCTTGCTCTATACCGCTTGAGTTTATGAACAACTTCAGCCAATTCATAATTTCACATTTTTTTGGGGTGTTCCTGTCAGTATTCGCCATAATTTAACAAAATATATAAATGTTTAACGCAACCAACGCTTGTTTTTACAATTTAAACAGCTGATTTATTTTGGTTGAATGACAATAATATATTGATCACATTGTCGTGGAAAGACCAAAATCTGACAAAACTGAATGACACCGAATGACGCGAATGGCAGTGCTCGTGGAAAGCGGCTATAAATTCCACGTTCAAGCTTTTTTGTTTTGTTTACAATTTCAAGAAAAATCTCAAAGCAAAAATCACAAGCTTTCGCGTTTTTTTTTTTTTTAGAGTGGCCAGATCATAGTCTTTCAATTTTGACAAATAACAAAGTACCAACGAAGTCCAAAAAATATTAAAAATAAGTTTTAATGTCCTTAAAGTATTTTAAATCAGAAATAAAGGTCAATTTGATAATACGGAACTGCAAAAAAGATGTAAAAATGTCAAAATATGAGACTTTTTGCATATAGTGCAATCTTTAAACGCGGGGTCTTGCAACCAGGCATGGCGCGGTTTTTGTTTGTAAATTTTAGGGATATTCACCTTGCACTTATGATCGATTTGTAAATTGTGAAATACCTCGTTAGTGATGGTAAAAAGCTCCATTCAATTGATTCGATAGTTAAAAACGATAAAATTTAATGCTATTTTGACATATCGATGTTTTTTAGACCCTGTACTTTAAAAAAGTACAAAAGGGTCTATTACGTTTGTCCAAAAAAAAAGTGCGTAACAGGTAGAAGGAGGCGTGGCAGACCCCATAAAGTATATATATTCTTGATCAGCATCAACAGCCGAGTCGATATAGCCATGTCCGTCTGTCTGTCTGTCTGTCCGTCTGTCCCTTTTTGTGTCGCCTAGATCTCAGACACCATAAGAGCTAGAGGCACCAAATTTGGCATGTAGGTTCATCTATATCTCCCATTGATCAAGTTTGTTTTAGATTTTGCCACGCCCCCTCCGCCCCCGGAAATTGAGATACAAAATTTCTAAGTCGAATTACAAGCACCTTTAATGCTAGCGCCTTGATTTTTAGTACACATAATATAAACTATAGTCTAAACCTGTCCTGCAAATTTCATTTAAATCGGATGATAAACACGGAAGTTATTCAACTAACAATGTTACGGGCAAAAGAAGAAGAAGACACGCTAGCGACCTCTGTGTTTATTAACTTATCTTCGTAGTGGCGCCATTTATTGAATGGTACGCAACATTGAACAACAATCTATAGTGAACGCTTTGCACTCAAAAAGTACAGGGTCTGCTACTCTCGAGCTTGCTCCACTGTAGCTTACTGCATTTTTTTAGCCATTCAAATGGAAAAAATACTACAAAGTATTTAAGTATGGCATTGTAAAGCATAAAAATACATGCGTTGCCAGATGCTTTAAAAAGGAAAAAAGTACGCCAATTTTTTTGAAAAATACAATGTAGCTATAATTCCCGCTAGCCGCTGGTTTGCAATTTATCCCGCGTTTTCCAATTGCAAACCGCTAGATCTAGCGGGAAAATAGCTAAATTGGCAACACTGCTGCGAAGGGCACGACAATTAGCTAGGAAAAGGAGAAGAGGACAGACAGAGGTCATAGAAAAATTGAGATAAGAGTAAGTACAGTCGAGCAAAGGGTTCGTACCAGTGCAGCAGGGCACGCGTAGACTAGAAACTAATTGTTAATAAATATACTGAAACCTAACAAATTGTTGTTTAATTAACAAAACAACCTTTGATCCCTAAATAACAACCAACCGAGGTAGTACTAATAATTAGAGGACAGTGTGGACTGATCCCGCCGACTGTGGCTCAAATACCGGCAAATCCTGCTGCTATAGTTTAATATTCCCTTAACCCGAGTTGTAGAGATACGTGAGCGCACAGTAGCAATACTTTGTAGCGCCCTTGGTTCCAGTGAGCATAGTAGATTAATTTAACCCAAATAGTAGTGTCGCTGTAAAGTCAGTTGAGTGCACGGTGGAGATACCCTGTAGCACTCCGACTACAGCGTGCCCTTCGTCTGTGGCCATTTCCTAAAAGTAGAAGTAATTTCTCTCTATCTACTAAACATTTCCCACCCGTAGTATCAGCGCCCAGCGAATCTTACACAAAATTTGTCTGGACCTGGTCAGACTGAGATCTGAACCCCGGCTGGAAACTTCCTTACAAATTTCAGCTCGATATCTTGAACCATTTGGCCTACAGCGTGATGACTCTGTCAGTCAGTGAATCAGTGAATCAGGACAAAGAGTTATATGTATATAGATTGATTTTCGTCAATTGAGACTCCATTCTGATATAGGTTCTTCAATTCATTTATGTAATCGTTTGGATCTTTCGGTTTTTGAAATAAATCATAGACTCCAACTGGAAATACTGCGAGGCAATCGCCCGGGAGCTTTTAAATAATGGAATGCCGTCAATATTTATGTCAATACCCTGCAGGGAATTTGATAACTAGTCTCAAAAACAACTAGTTCTATAACTAGTATTTCTCAACAAATAGTTCCAGGACAATTTATCAAAGCAACGTGAATTTTACTGGTTGCAAACGAGCTAGAACTGGGCTAGTTAATCAAAACCACATAACGACTGGCTTAAGAGTAGCTTAAATAAGATGAGATTTGACTAGTTGCAAACGGATGTAATTTGAGTGAAATGAGCATTTTCAATTACTAGCGATCTCAGTAATTAAAAGGTACTTATCGCCCAAAATGTATCAAAAAATTGGTAAATGTTAAGTCTATGGACATTAACTTCAATTCCTGTTAGGGTCAGAAGACATTATTTTTGTACAGTAAAAAGTCACAGCGAACCACTGTGCACCATCAAAATCTATGTGCTTCATAGATTTCTTAAATGAACCTCACTACTGATCGACGCAACGCGATGTAGCCAGCTTTCATAAAAACCCACCCCCAAATACATGCGCATTTTGTCTGTCCGCAAAAAAAACAAGAGAGAGCAAGCGACACAGAGACTTTTTATCTGCTGTAAAGTCGATACGTTACTGATTCTGTCAAGTTGTAAATCGTTTCTCTCTGCTCGGCAATCTCTGCTATGTTCGTTGCTCGCTCGGCTGGGATCTACAAGCTTCGTAAAATTTGCTGACGAACTGGGATCTATGAGCAGCAAAAAAAGCGTAACACGAAAATCGCTGTTTGACACTCTATGTATTCATTGGTTAGTGATCTAATGTTTGATTGCAACCAACGATGTTTCGCTTGTTCATCTCTAAGAATAAAATATATCGCAAGCTAACTGGCGTGCCAAAGTTTGGATACCCTTGCAGTGCCCTGTGTAAGCCGTCAGATTTTTTACAAAATTTGTTAAATGTTGATTTCGAACCGATCGTTCCTATGACAGCTATTTGATACAGTAGTCCGACTTACATCAAATTTGGTCAGCCTGTTTAAAACTTAATCAAACACACAATGTGTATATTTGGTTGAGATATTTTGAGAAACGAAAAAGTTTTTCATACTAAATGTTGTTTTCAAACCGATCGTCCCTATGGCAGCTATATGATACAGTTATCTGATCCGGCCGGTTCCGACATATGTACTGCGTGCAGCAAAAAGACCTGTACCAAGTTTCATCAAGATAGCATCAAAACTGAGAGACTAGTTTGCATAGAAACAGACGGACATGGCTATATCGACTCAGCTCGTCGTCCTGATCAAGATTACATATACTTTATGGGCTCTGTGAGGCTTCCTTCAATGCGTTACTCTGCAAGGGTATAAAAAAGCGCGCACAATAGAAAGAGAAGCGCAGAAGGTAAGAACATAAATGAGATAATTTTATTTTTTAAGTAATAAGTAATAACGACTATATAAATGTGTAGGATAATTTGATTGGTGGTGTTAAGTGCGTTAGTAATTATGAAATAATGATAAAGTAACGGCACATTTGAGTTTTATGCGAGAAGATATGTATTGTACAATGCATATACATACATATGTATGTACATGTTCAATTCGCAGTTAAGAGTCGATATATTTTGACTGTATTATGGATTAAATTAAATTGCATAATTCCTATTAAATAGGAACATCAAAGGAAGACGGCGAGAATCAGCCACCATATGGAAAACGGTAAGGCTTCAATAATTGGCTGTATTTAAATAAGACGAACAGGAACGACAGAAATAAGGCACGGCAAATTTGCTGGATCATTTCAAAAGGAAAACATCCTGGACGGCTAAGCTCTGAGAAACCTTCTGAACCAACACAATTGGGTGCGTTTGTAACCCGAGATCTGCTTTACCCATAGGAATCCAAACGTAAGGCACATTTGGACAATTACATATTGCGCTTCATTGCGAACGACATGCAACCATTCAGTATTGTAATATAAACAGGATTTCGTGAATTAATGTATGAAATGGACCCCCGATACAAATTACCGAGTAATAGTGCGTTTACACACGAGGATGCGTTTGCTCCAGGTGGGAAATAAGGCGACGCACGTCACTTGCCATATAAAATCGTAGGCAGCTTGTTGGTGAGGGGGAGGAAAATTCTGCGTCGCTAGCTCACGCAGGGACTACCAACTTGTTTTTTGTGATATGGTCTCACAATATCGATAAAATTTGGGCTTTTATCGAGATTTTTGCAGGCAACAAACAGCTGCATGAGAATAAACCGTGAAAGAAAATTTGAAAAAATAATTGAATTGACTAATTTCCAGAATAGTATTGGTTTTTAATGTTTAAATGTTTTGCTCCTACAGAAATGGAGCTCTGCAGTGACTATGTACCTTTTGATTTTGTTTTTTAGAAATATTAACGAGTTTAGGCTGCACTTTTCTATCTGCAACGTCATTGCCAATTTACCTTTTTAACATGATAAATACAGAAAGATGTTTATTCTGCCTTTAGACTTTGTTTAAACATCACTGCATTATATTCATGTTCGTACTGGCAGCAAAAGTACCTATGAATTTCAGCTGACTATGGATGCGGAAAACGCAATAGAAACACTTTTCGAATTTTTTGCTTGACCCCTCACGCAAACGAAAAATCCCAACTAGTGTAAATTATCTTAGAGATGTATCGCTTCCTAAAGCTTACAAGGCTTTAAAAGCCTAACTCCAGTCTGCCTAGGATTGTGTAGAGCATGTGGCAGTAGCAACAGACGCACAGTGGGCGAAAAGGCCAAAAATCGTGCCATAATTAAACGGAGCTCTGAAGCAAAAAAGAATTAAAGTATGGTAAAAAAACTTTACCAGGTTTAGGGAGGTCAATAAGTAAGCCTAGTTTTTCCTTGAACTCTTTGTGAATACGAGTTTTTGTCTTGCCAACAATTTCTTTGTCCTCCGCCGATGGCCACTTTCTTATAGGAAATTTGAAGGACAAATGCAGAAGGAATTCAAAGTAAAGTCGAAGGACCGAATTTGAGATTTTAATATTTTGCTCTATATAGCAAATCTTTTTCAAATCTGTTCCTAAAACAAGTCAAATCTTCTAACCATTGTCGTGGCATTATATGCACACATACACCATGCCTATACAATTGGCACAAAAAAAATATATCATTCAGTCGGGAGGGCCCGACTGCAGAATACCCTGTGGGAGTTCAGGGCGCCGCTCGAATTTGCTTCCGATTATATTCAATCAAATCCGGTATCCAGGAACACAACGAGGAGGCCATTGCTATGAAATGGGGTCTTTAAAAATTTATAAGACCGTAATGAAAATTACGTTTTATATTGATTTATATTGTAGCAAATCGTTACAATTAGAATTACACGCCAGCACATTCGAAACTCTCGCAACGAACTAAAGAGTCACAAAGATGCGTGGGAACATTGACAAACCTGCATAGGCGTAGCCAATAAAGATCAGAAGGGTTCATTCCTCTATGAATATTAAAATCTGCTAATTAAAATTGGTGGCTACGCCTTTGTGTTTGACACGTGTCAGGCGAATCGCAATGAATCGCAAAAATTTGAAACAAACTTGATCTGCGTGCAAATATAAGAAGTCTTCATACCAAATTTGGTGCTCTTAGGTCTTACCGTCTCTGAGATCTCGTTGTTCACACGGACAGACAGACGGACCGACGGTCAGACGGACAGACGGACATGGCTATATCGACTAAGCTCGTCGCCCTGATCAAGAATATATATACTTCATGAGGTCTGCCACGCCTCCTTCTGCCTGTTACATACTTTTATTTTTTGAACAAACTTAACATACTCCACAGGGTATAAATATTATATTTCTTCGTCTATTTCTTAAAATGCTCATACTGGCTTTCACAGTTTTGCATGCAGCTGTTTATTGTGCTCATGCACTTTATGTTTTACCGTTAATTGTTCCGTTAGCCTTATTGGTTTTCTTGTATTCTTCATATTCGTTCGACTAGCGTACGTTTTGCTTGCTCACAGAATTGGCACAAAAAGTTTGAGATCTAGTTTTTTCGTAAAGAGCACGTGTTTTCGGTATATTTTTCCATATTTCGGGCAAGAAACCAGCTGAAATAGCAAAAATAATGGAATAATGCAATTGCATTACTCAAAAAGAGCTCTTCAAATTTGATTCAAAACAAGGCTAGGAAGCCAAAGCCTCGAAAGACCGACGCGAGCATCGATATAATCATAGTCCGAAAAAGTAAAACTGACCGTTTTTAGTCGGCCCTTGAGATTATGGTGGAAACCAACGAAGAAAACCGTCTAAATCTATCCACAAATCTAGTCTCTCGAAGATTTATAGAAGCTTCGCGCTTTGGCCGAATCAGCAGACAAAAACCGCTCCTGTCAAAGTTGAACATAAAGAAGCGAATATGCTTTGCAAAGGCCTACAGACGCAAAGATGATCAATTTTGGAAAAATGTGCTTTGGAGTGATGAAACCAAGGTAAATAGGATGGGACCTGATGGGAAAACATTCGTGCGTCGTCCAAAATGCGAGGCGCTTAGTTCACAGTAGACAACCAAGACAGTTGAGCATGGAGGAGGCAGAATAATATGTTGGGGCACGGTGTGGGCCCACTCGTCCGGATTGATGGAAATATGGACCAATACTTGGACATTTTGAAAAACAATATGGAGCCGTATGCATTTGAAAGCATGCCTTTAAAATGGATTTTTATGCATGATAATGACCCTAAACATGCTTCCGAGCTAGTTAAGAAGTGGTTGCAAGATGAATAGATTCCGGTTATGGAGTGGCCGTCTCAAAGTCCGGACTTGAATCCAATAGAGCATCCTTGGAATGATCTACTTTAGATGTTTCAAAAAAAAATTCAAGAATTTGGACGAATTGTGGGCAGGAGTCCATCAATCTTGGTACTCCATTCCAAGGGAAACTTGCCAAAAGCTGGCAATATGAATCGAAGATGCCAAGCAGTTCTTGATAATGGTGGACATAGTACCAAGCACTAAAATCGTGCAACATTTTTTTTTTCAAAGCTATGTTAATAACCGTTATTTCGTAAAAATGATTTTTTTGAAAATGTGCCAATTCTATGAGCATTAAATTTGAGTCCTTTGTAAAATTTAAATTTTTTTAATTTTTAAAGTTGATAATAACTTAAGTTTATTTTGTTTTTTTAGTTAAGTAACATTATGGGCTGCGAAATGCCCTTAACCCTTTCGACCCCAACTTTTTTCCTGAAGAATTAAAAATTTTTTTTTCAATCTCTTCTTTTTGTAATGATTTAAGAAGTATTTGAGCAGAATTTCAAGTCGCCACGCCCACCATTTTTGGCGCTACCGGATGTTGCTTGTGAGCAACTTTGGGCCATAGTGGTAATATCAAAAAAAAATCGTTAGATAGCAATTATTTTTATTTGTCTTAAAATTTAAGTGTGATACGACATAAAACAGTTCTTATTAGTGTTGCAACATAGAGGCACCTTACACTTAATGCATTTTGACATTGGGGTTCCCGTCTTACACAATCTGCAACGTCCTTTTTCACCAAATACCACCCAATGTCCCACATCATCGTAACGCAAAGAATATTTCGGGTCTGGCTGAAACTTGTACTTTTTGGATTGCAACGATGACACACTGCTTGATGGAGAGCCCAAGGATATTACTGAGCTCTCTCTTTGTTCAATTAATGGTCGACCTCTCTTTTTTGGAAACGATGTAGTGTGAGTAGATTGTAGCAGCTCATGAGCAACTTCCATTTGAAATTTTATAAGCGGTATATACTTTTGGTTTGGGTGCATCAAATGTAAATGCTTTCTGTACAGTAGCCATGCATTTGTCATTGATGTTCCCAAGCACCAATAAAAAATTCGCATGTACCACTTTCTTGAACGATGGTTGACTTTGTACAACTCCATGAGCATGTCAGCTAAGTCTACTCCTCCCATTCCCTTATTATAGGAAGCTACAATTGCAGGCCTTGGTACATCAATGTAAACTTTTTCCTTTGGGCTCCATCGTTTGCATATCCCAACTGGTTGATGGTCCTCGCACGAAGATAGTACTTGGACTGACTTATTGTCAAACCATTTTACACAAACCAGATTATTGTTCACTTCGTATTTAGTATCGAAAGATCCTCTTCCACGTTTTTTCAATTCTGCATCTGAAAGAAGTTTGCAACTGTTTATGCGATTTTTGCGGATAGTTCCAGTTGCAAATATGCCCATTTCCTTCAATGCAATCAAAAGGCTAACTGACGTGAACCAGTTGTCAAAATAAAGTTTAAAAGCTTTAAATTTGGGTAGCCCTTTTGCTAAGAACAAAACTACATTCGACGATATTCCCAATCCATAACAAGGGCATGTGCCTTCACCAACATATAGCGTAAAGTCGTACACTAACCCAGATGTCCCAGCGCGTGTAAACATTTTTAGACCCCATTTGTGGGGCTTAGCTGGGTCATGTTGTTTATATGACGATTGGCCTGAAAACAAAATTTAAATTAAAGACATAGTTTTCAGTAAAATTTTAATTTGAATACCTTTGTGCGCAATGATTTGCTCATCAACGCTTTGATGTTCTTCTTGGGGTAATTTACCAAAACTTTTTTTGAATGTCTAGGACGTATCTTGTACAGCTTATCATAGTTTAAATCTCCTTTCTTGGATTGTTTGGTGTTATCGTTGAAGTGTAAACATTGTTTGATTTTTTCAAACTTTCCTCGTGGCATTGAATCTGATATAGAAGTAAGCTTTTATTCTTTTGACCAAGCCATTTTCAATTGCGGAACTTTTATTACACCCAAGTATAAAAAAATTCCAATATATCTCATGATGTGCTCCCCAGTGCATTAAAGCTCTATGCCATGCTCTTGCAACCCATACAAATTTTTTTGCTTTGTTATCAAATCTATTACTTTGATGTCAAAAAATGTGCAGAAATACGCCACAGGTGTCATCAACTTTGAATTTATCGTCTTCTTCCCAAATACTTTCTGAAGCTTCAAATGGCCTTTTGCTCCATTTAAGTGTATTGGGATTAACTTTCTCAAGGCAACTATTAGCCACAACACTAGGCTCGTGGTTACATTCTTTTTCGATTAAATTTTCAATAAGTTCAACCACTAGTGATTCTCCTTTATCCATAATCCCATTTAAATGTTTCTCCAGCATTGCAGAGATATCTTCCATTTCGTCTCCACTTTCTTCGTCAGTGGAGACATCCCAATCGAAGTTGAGAATCTTCTCAATGTCATCATTTGATAAACCTTTATCATTGGGTCTCATAATACAGAATATACTCGCAATGGCCCAAGGTTGCCCACAAGCAACTGTACAACTTTGAAAATTCGACACCTGTTTATTATTGAAAATAAATTAAGTTTAACATTAACATAGTTTAGTTAAATCATTGATTAACAATATTGCATTTATAATTTTTACCTTTTTATATTAATTTTATAAATAAATCACTCACTATTAAAAAGTCAGAATTTCACAGCAATTTTTTTCCGACGCACGTTTAGCTTGTTGAAAATATTTTCGTCAACTGATGAGTACACACATAAAAGTACCGTAATAACGAATAATGAGCAGACAATAATAGAAGAAACGATTACCGTTAGCCGTTAAACATTTGAAATTGCTCACAGGAAACATTGGGGTCGAATGCAAAAGGAAGTTTGACTTTATACCTACATCATCCTTGATATACTTGTTTTAGTGTATAACATCTTCTGGCTTGTCATATATATAAGTGTAGGGGATTACAAATTATATATTTTATTTGGGTAAAGTTCACAAGACTTAATTATATTGTATTTAATTAATAAAGAACAGAGTTTTACTTTTCGGTTTTCGCACTCAATGAAGAACACGTCTTGTTTTGTCAAGTTCTCGCAGCGACTGTTTTTACTTTGAACCTCTGAAGGCATGGGTACAATGAGAGAGAGAGTGATGGCTAGAGATATCTTACGCTAAAATGAGATGGAGGGATATGCGACTCCGGCTGATGCAATAGTGTTCATATTGTGAAATAACAACCAGTGTGTCCCTATACTAAAATCATCTGGTCTGCTAATTACCCCGCTACACCCCTATCCCACAATCGGCCATCCTGAATCTTCATTCGCCCCTGAATGAACTCCATTTCTTCATATACTCGGCTGCTGTTGTAGTAAGTTTTGGTTCCTCCTGATTTCCTTCCTTCTGAACTTCATAACGACCGTGATTAAACTTCTTTGTTACTTTGTATGGCCCAAAAAATTTTGGACGAAGTTTCATTCCAGTTCCATACTGTGTTCTCTTGATTGCGACCAACTCTCCTACAGCATACTCAGTTTCAGGCTTCCTCTTTTCATTAAAGTTCTTTCTATTTTCTTGCTGGACTTTCTCTATATTTTCCTGAGCTTTCTTCCTTATCTCCTCCCGCTCTTTGTTCATTTCCTCAATGTCCAGATCTTCAAAAATTTCCTTGAGTTCGTCGTCTTTCTTTCTCATTTTCAATCCTGTCAAAATTTGGAAAGGACTATACTTCGTAGTACGAGGTGAAGTATCGTTCAGTATTTGTTGCACTCTGTCTACGTGGCGATACCAATTTCCAGGATTGTCTTGACACATCTTGCTCAACATCGGAATTACGATCTTGTGAATTCTTTCTACCTGTCCGTTACCTCTAGGCATGCCTGTGGTGATGTGTAGCAACTGAATTTCTTCGCGACTGCAATAGTCCTTGAATGATCCCGAAGTGAACGCAGTTCCTCTGTCTGTAACTATTCGGCGAGGGTTGCCGAATACTGCTGCCTGCTTCTCGAGTTTTTCCAAAACTTCCTCAGTTCCCGTTGACTTCGTAGGATAAAGCCAAACGAATTTGGAAAATCCATCCACAATCGCCAATATGTGATTATACTTCTTCTTTGTATCGGTAAGTGGACCAACATGGTCAATGTGGTAGGTTCCAAGCGGTTCTTGAGCTTTATCGATTGGTGAAAGTAGCCCCTCCTTTTTTCCTCGCTTGGAGTCTATGATCAGGCATTCTACGCATCCTCTGACTACTCGCTCTACCTTCTGCTGAATTCCTGGGATGTAGTATGACTTCTCCAAAATATCTCGAGTCTTTTTGTATCCGAAATGACCCTCCTTATGAGCCATGCTGATTATTTCTTCTTCCATCGAGTCAGGAACTACCAAAAGTTCGTTTACTACGTCCTTGTACAAGATATTATTTTGCAAATAATAATCTTCGTAAACATCGTGGCTGGTTAAAACAGCTTTTACGGCCTTGATCCACTTGTCGTTGTCCTGTGCCTCTACTAATCGTGACTTTGTGGAATCGGTGATCAGAAAGCACGACAAACGGCTCAAAGCATCCACGTGCCTCATCTTGGTTCCAGCTCTATGCTCCACTATAAACTGGAACTCTTGCAGTGCCATGGCCCATCTGGCAACTCTTGGTGGCAGGTCGTCTTTTTTAATAGTCATTGCAAAGGCGTTGCAATCAGTAACTACGGTAAATCGCTTTCCAAGAAGGTACACTCTCCACTTCTTCATCGCGTTGACTATTGCTAAAACTTCAAGCTCGTATGAACTGTACTTCTCCTCACAAGCGTTTGTTTTCCTACTCATGAACTCTACAGGATGAAATTGCTGATCTTCTGAGTCTTTCTGCATCAAAACGCCACCAAAGCCATACTTGCTTGCATCTGTATGCACTTCGGTTTCGGCCAGCGGATCGAACAGTTTAAGGACTGGTGCTGATACAAGTAGTTCTTTTAATAAGTTGAAGGAAACTATACCCTGCTCGGTCATCGTTAGGTTCCGGTCTTCCTTTTTGTCACCTTTCTGTCGTAGCAAGTCACTCAACGGTTTTGCTGCTAAAGCATAATCTTTGATAAAGCGCCTCATATATGACGTCAAACCCAAGTACCGCTGCAAAGCTTGTCTGCTTTGAGGGATTGGAAAGTTAATGACCGATTTTATCTTCTCATCTGTTGGTGCTATGGTTCCATTTTCAATCGAATAGCCAAGAAAATTAATTTTGCTCTTCAAAATCTGTGCTTTCTCCCACTTGATCCGTAAGCCAGCCTTCGAAGCTACGCTTAATACGCTCTCCAACGATTTAAGTCCCTCGGTTGCATCCTTACTTGGCACGATAATATCGTCCATGTAGACCACGATAGTTTGTTTTTGAATAAGCTCTCTCAATGTGGCATTTACATATCGGCAAAACACAGCAGGGGAGTTTGAAATACCAAACGGTACGTGCGTGAATTCATACTGGCCGTTATGCGTAACGAACGCTGTGAACTTCCTAGATCCTTCGTCGATTGGCACATGAAAAAATCCGTTCATCATGTCCAGAGTAGTGAATATGTTAGAGCCCTGCAGTCTATCGAGAACGTCGTCAATCAAAGTCATCGGAAAATTGTCTTTCTGGATTTTTTGATTAAGTCGGCGGAAATCGCAACAAAATCTTCTGGATCCGTCCTTTTTTGAAACAAGCACTACTGGTGATGCGTACTCAGAGCAGCTTGGCACAACAATTCCTTCTTCAAGCCATTCTTGCACTTGCTTTTCTATGAAACACTTGTTCTCGTACGAAGTGCGTCTTGGGCGTTGGTAAACAGGAACGTCATCTTCCAATACGATTTTCATGCTCACTGGAGATTCAATCGATTTCACTGGCTTATACTCTTTAACCAGCTGCTCTACCTTTAGCTTTTGCTCAGTATCCAGGTGAGACAAGTCAATTTTGTCTAAAACAGACGTTTCCTCGACGATCTCTTTGACACTCATTGCATTGAATAATGATGCAAACTCTCGCTCTTTAGCCTTGAACTCAACTCCGTTTGAGCTGAACATTAGGTCGACGGATTGGAGTACATCGTTTCCCACAATCGCGGCGTACTCTAACTCATGCTGCTTGGCTACGTGAAAGGTAGCTGTAAAGCGTACACCATCTGCCTCAAGATCGACTTCGAAACATCCTATCGTGACCAGCTCTCCTTTACCAATACCTCTCAGATGCTTAATTTCAGTTTTAAGCTTCAAGCCATCAAAACTTTTGAAAATGTCCTCCCTCATCAAACACAAATCGCATCCCGAATCAATCATCGCTATGAAAGTCACACCTTCAGCTACTAGCTTTTTGTAGATTAGTCCCTTTGTAGCTTTAACTTCCAGAACATTAGCAGGCTCCTTCTTTATAGGCATTTGTGTTTTCTTCTCATCACAGTGCTTAGAGATGTGACCTTTCTTGTTACAGTTGTAACATACTACTTCACTTTTGCAATCCCTAGCAATGTAGCCCTCACTGTTGCACTTAAAGCATTTTCTTTGGACAGTACTCTGATTCTGTTTTCCTGTCACCTCTTTACCTTGACTTTCCTTACTAAAACTTTCCTTAATATTTCCTTTTCCCTTCATCTTCTCGTAAATGGAAATTTCTTCCTTCAGCTCCTTAACCGATTTTGCGCGATACAATCCAGCCTTGCTCACCTTGCCATCTGGTATTCCATCTACGAAATACGACACTAGACTTTCCTCGTCCAGCTTAATCGTTTTGCTAATCTCCATCAAACTGTATAAATACTCGATGCATGTCTCCTTTGGCTGCTTCTGTCTCTGTCGCAAAATCTTATGGACCTCCGCCGAACACAGCTTTTTGCCGAATTCTGCCTCCAATGCTTTTTTTAGTTCGACCCAACCCTTCACTCCTGTTGTACTTTTGATGTAAAGCTTGGCTGCTCCTTTCAAAAGTTGTTTGGCATAAATAAATCTTTGTAAATTATTCCAGCCCACCGTAATAGCAACATCATCAAATTCAGACAGCCAGTGATTGACGTCTTCTGTTTCGGTGCCCGAAAACGATGAAATACTATCTTGAACATCGCGTAATGTAAATCTTGAGCCAACTGTGGGAATCACTTCTTGGTAAACGGAAGAACCACTAACGCTTTCAGCGTACTCATCTGCATCTCCGCCCTCATCCAAGCCATAATGATCGAGCAACCTATCCTGCAAAGCACTCTTTCTCCCAGTTGTCTCCAAACCCAATTCAGTTAACTTGGCCTTCAACAGAGCAACAGTCATATCAAGAATCGTTCTGGCATCCATTGTAATGCGTCTAAACCGTTTACAAATGGTCTTACAATTTGATATTAAAATATGTTCGGAACAATATTTTTAATTTACGTTAAATAAATTAATCAAGCAAAAAATGTTCAAATTTGAATTTTAATATAAGATCAGCCCAGCTGCTCACCACTCCCAATTGGATTTTGCTCTCGCCAGACTTCTTCTTCAGACTGCTTCTTTCTTGTCGCGGTGCACTGCTTACTCGCCTTCGTTGATTTGCACTGCTTACTCGCCTTCGTCGCTGCTTTGCAAAACAATTTGTCGTCTCTTTTGCAACGTTTTCCGCTCTCCGTTGCGCCTTCGTTACTGCCTTTGCGAAATTCGTCGCTTGCTACGTTTTTCGCTCTCCGTTGCTCCCTCGTTGCTGCCTTTGCAAAATTCGTCGTCTCTTTTGCAAACCGCTGCTCTCCGTCGTCTCTTGCGTCTTTGTAGCAAGGATCACCTCTTCGTTTTTCTGATCGCAGGTAATTTCTTCGTTGTCACCTGTGATCACGTCGTCGTAATTTTAGTTACTCGCGATCAAAATTGTCGTCGAAATTGTTTGGCTCTTCTCTGCCGCTGCTTCTCTCTCTTCGCTGTCGCTGCTTCTCTCTACTTCGTCAATTCGTTGCGCTTGAGAACATTGATCGGTGAATCCGCTTCTTCACACGCACACAGAAGTACGGAATGGTGTCTTTTTAAGAAGAAAATGCTGCTTCTATGTCTTAACTTCTTAAAATCGTTAAATTTTATTTAACTCCACTGAAATGCGGTATTTTCCGATGTATTATTCACTCCCTCGTCGGTTTTGATTGTCAATTACACTTCCTCGTTGATAATTTTTTTTCTCTGATGTGTTAACGCACAATTGTTCTTAGTGACTTGGACTTAATCCCGGTTGAGCCCCCAATAATTTGTAGGGGATTACAAATTATATATTTTATTTGGGTAAAGTTCACAAGACTTAATTATATTGTATTTAATTAATAAAGAACAGAGTTTTACTTTTCGGTTTTCGCACTCAATGAAGAACACGTCTTGTTTTGTCAAGTTCTCGCAGCGACTGTTTTTACTTTGAACCTCTGAAGGCATGGGTACAATGAGAGAGAGAGTGATGGCTAGAGATATCTTACGCTAAAATGAGATGGAGGGATATGCGACTCCGGCTGATGCAATAGTGTTCATATTGTGAAATAACAACCAGTGTGTCCCTATACTAAAATCATCTGGTCTGCTAATTACCCCGCTACACCCCTATCCCACATAAGTATAGGCTTCAATGAATTTGGCATGATCCTTAAGAAATGCTTAATAAAAGCGCTGACCATTATCGCAGTATGTGAAGCTTTCAGTTGGCTGCAGCTTTAACAGATCAAGAAGCACACTGATAAAAACACGCACTGGAGAACCATAGGATCGACGGGCAGATCATGCATTTGTGTATATGTATGGTTGGCGTTATTAAGTTTGTGGTCACAAACTTCAAACTCTGGCATATCCTGCTTTGTAAAGTTGGCCATGTAGTATGGATACGCCCAAAATATAAGGATGAGGAGGCGGTCACGGGCAGATCGTTAATTCCCAATATTCAGACGCATGAGGAACCGCAACGTATGCGCAATGATTTGAGATCGAAAACTGATTCGTTTCATTTAAAACGTGCTCATTGCTGTAATGGTAGGGATAAGCATTAATAAATACAGGTTAGGATAGGAACTTACCTTTTGCATTTGAGGAATAATTGCACAAAATGTAGACAGAATTCCAAATCTCTTCCAAATTTTGTATCGTGCTTGCACTTGTTGTTGCTCTTGATTAGCACTATAATTGGTGCTAAGTTTTTGCAAATTTTGCTTGAGCAAATTTTCGTTTTTGATATACTTACAAAAATCCAACCCATTCGCACGCGACTCAGACAGAAGTCTCTGTTACGATGACCAGTTCGAGCACAGATTTCAGCGATATGTTGCAGTTAATTATTAAATATGTGTTAATAATGTATTTTGTTTGAATTAAAAATATTAGGTAGTTGTTTTTAAATTAATTTTAAATCACTGTCGCGTGTGTTGTTTTGTACTATTAAAGTAATTAGACGTGCTTCAGATGTTTTTAAATGATTTTAAATTTATTCAATATATTTTTTTCAACGTTAATCACAAACTTAACAAAATATCTTTAATAAAGTAAAAGAGAAGTTAATGTATTAATCTTATATAAGAAAAATTAAGTATTGAGACTAACTTAAATAAAAGTAGTATTATTCATTTCAAATACAGTTATTTTTATAAGAATATACTGTTCTAGCTGAATGCATCTGGCAAATACCTGGAATGCCTTGCACATCATTCCAAATTTCGTCTAACTTATAATGTAATGTTTTCAATTTTTGCAGATGACACAAAATATATTTTTAGACCCAGTACTTTAAAAAAGTACAAATGGGTCTATTAAGTTTGTGCAAAAAAAATGTGCGTAACAGGCAGAAGGAGGCGTGGCAGACCCCATAAAGTATATATATTCTTGATCAGCATCAACAGCCGAGTCGATATAGCCATGTCCGTCTGTCCGTCTGTCTGTCCCTTTTTTGAACACCTATATCTCAGAGACTATAAGAGCTAGAGCCATCAAATTTGGCATGAAGGTTCATCTATATATTGCATTGATCAAGTTTGTTTTAGAATTTTGCCACGCCCATCTCCGCCCCCGTAAAATTGAAACAAAATTTCAAAGTCGAATAACGAAAGCACCTTTAATGCTAGCGATATGATTTTTGGCACACACGATAAACTTTATAGTCCAATCCTGTCCTGAAAGTTTTATCCGGATCGGATAATAAACGGATAGTATACGGCTGATCGAAATTTCGAAAATATGAACACCTAGATCTCAGAGACTATAAGAGCTAGAGACACCAAATTTGGTATGTAGGATCATCTATATCTCCCGTTGATCAAGTTTGTTTTAGATTTTCGCCACGCCCCTATCCGCCCCCGGAAATTGAAATACAAAATTTCGAAGTCAAATTTAAGAAGCCCCTTTGATGTTAGCGCCTTGATTGTTGGTACATATAATATACACTATGATCCAAACCAGTTCAGAAAATTTTATTCCAATCGGATGGTAAACACGGAAGTTATTCAACTAACAATGTTACAGGCAAAAGGAAGAAGAAGAGACGCTAGCGACCTCTGTGTTTATTAACTTCGTAGTGGCGCCATCTATTGTTTGGTACGCATTATTGAAGAACAATCAATAGTGAACGCTTTGCACTCAAAAAGTACTGGGTCTCCTACTGTCGAGCTTGCTCCACTGTAGCTTACTGCATTTTTAATTCCAACTTTGTTGTTTTCTGCACATTGATAAAATGAAAATGCATCGGGCAAAACAACGTTTTTTGATTTTGTTATTTGCCACACTTTTATTTTAATAACGGCTCCAACTCCGTCAACAGCTCCCTTTCCGTGAGAACTGGCAAAAAAAATTCCACTCAATAGTTTCACATTCAATTTGTTTTTTAATATTGTTCATGCTTGTCAAAATATATTTATTTTTAAACTGTGCGCAGCTGCCGTCTGAAAATATTAACATTTTTGAAAAATGCCCATACATTTTTTAATTCGAATATTAGGTTTTAAACAAAAATATAAACATCATGTTTGTTATGCG
Source organism: Drosophila testacea (assembly GCA_035043265.1). NCBI lineage: Eukaryota > Metazoa > Arthropoda > Insecta > Diptera > Drosophilidae > Drosophila > Drosophila testacea. Next base: position 112,734 of record JAWNND010000201.1, read on the forward strand.
TAAGTTTATCGCTTATAACGGTAAAAGACTTAGAGGCACCTGCCATCCAAGCTACGCACGTAAAAATCGTTACCTGGCAGTAGCTGAAATGAGCACTTTGGATTTCATTTTGGCGTGTCAACCGATAATTCTCGGCAATATCAATTTGAAGTACGAGCTCTGAGGGCTTTAAGTTACTTTTAGTATCCTCAAAAAATGTTTGCTGATCGGATACAGTTGAAGTTGTATTAGACAGAATTATGTGGTTATCTATTTAACGCCATTGCTGCCAGTTTACTTCCTCTTCCATATTAGCCAAATATGCGATAGGAATAAATTTATCTTTCAAATCTGTAAGACACTTCTTACAATTGCTTGTCATGCAATATTCATTCTGAATATCGCAGTAAACTGTTTTCAAAAATGTTTCACAATCTTTAGTACAAGATGGAATAACTTTCGAGCTACTTTCAAGAAGATAGCTAAAATTGGCATGATACAGGCAACCGCACATATTGTTTGTCAACTGGACATGGCGAGGTCTCATTTTAAAATATGTTGATAATCCTACGTGTTCGCTTGTAAATATGTTTCGAACAACTCATAGGACTCTGACACCGTCATTAACATAAAGCGCTAAGCCACTAATTTGCCCTCAATCATAATGGTGTCTTTCTTTGCACACTAATATTATCATTCTGGTAAAAATCATTGATGTCATTAACTAGGCTTTCTGGCACTGTTCTGCTAGATTGGTTTACGTTTTTATTTTCTTCAATCTGCTTATATATTTTTACCAAGACTTCAAGAGCTTTTAGCTTCTTGTGAATGTCATTTGGCATCGCTTTCTCCACTTTTTTAACCGCTTTCGCCAAGGTTTATCTACATTCGTAGGGCGCGCTTTGTATTCGACGTTCGAGCTGGCATTCAAATTGCTTTTGGCGACTTTCCCGTTGTCGTAAGCGGTAATATTTTCGGTTTTTTTCAATTATTACTTCATTACCTTCAGCCTTCGCTATCCAAGTCTGTCTAGCTTTCCGCATTCTTTCCCTGTTTTTGAGTTTATAGTTGGGCCAGCGAGCCGATTTTTCGACGAAAATTAAAGTTTTAGAGCTAGTTTCCTCAAATTTGGTACATATGATAGAGTCGATCCACATAAAAATATATCAAAGTTTCAGACAGATCTGACCACGCCTTCCCTAGCCGCCCATATGAGATAGGTTTCCTCTTATTGATACTTGTACGGCAATAAATAATGCTAGCACTCGTTTAATTCAACATATGTTTTTAATTCATTTTTTTAACACTTAGCCTTAATATTAATAAGTAGAACAAAACAATGCATTCAAAATGACTATAAATAATTATTTTACATTTAAAAATGTTCCTAAAAGTCGTCTTCTACATCAATTTCTATTGAAAACGGATTTTCAGAGTCAGAATCTGAATCACTATCACTATTGCTAGCATCAAAATCGGGAACATTGTTATTATTGTTCTTGTTACAAAAATATAGCAAGTTTGGTGAATCCAAAAGTTCGATTACGTCTGCTGGTAGGGGCAGTTTATTTTGCTGACCCAATCTTTTTGTTAAATAGATGCTCGACACAAGAGGATCTGAGGAATCCATTGCTCTGTGGAAAACGTCTGCCATGTTCTTCTGCCGTGTACTCTTTCAAGCATGTAACCTCCTGTCACTCTTAAAGTATTTGTTGCGAGCCTCTGAGGCGTTCTCGCCGAGAACACCTAATGGAAGGATTGATGCTTCTATTATTACATTTGCCAAGTTCTTATGTATGTAAAGGTGAAAGCTTCTCACTTTGGTGTTGATTTCATCCTTTTCATCCGTGCTTAAGTCGAATTCTTTCAGTTTATCATAAATCCAACTCGAAACGGCAGATGCGCTACGATTGTTTTGTATGTAGATATCAAGCAGTTGCTACAATATTAGGGATTTATACACATCAGTGCAAAATGGAGCAAAAAAGTTTTATAAAATAGTTTATATATACTTTGCACTTTAATGACACATAATTACTTTTTGGCACAAGATTTGTTATAATCCACAACAGACGGGTTAGCAGGTTAGCTTTTTTCTACTTTTGGACAACACCAATAAACGCACCCAAAAAACACATTATCAAACATGAACAAAGTCTTTTTTAATACAAATATTCTACATACCTTGGTATTTCTTTTCCATAATTTTAGTGAAAATTGCTTAAACCACAACAATTTTGGCAATCTCGCAAGTAAACAAAATCTTTCCCGAGCTTATAGTTTCGCACGCATGCAATCAAACAGCTGACTTTGAAGGGCTGCCAAAATTTCAGGGATGCATTAAAACAATTAAAATCTTTTGATTCATTTTAGTCAAAGTATATACTATTCAAATTTTATTATTAAAATAGGTTTACTTTCTATAAAAGTTTGAATTTTCGTCGAAAAATCGGCTCGCTGGCCCAATGTGCACCGTTTGCAATTTGCTTTATTTTTTTCAGCGTTATTTTCATTCATCCATATTTAAAAATATTTTGTTTTGTATTTATATATACAAACAATTTGATGAAACAATTTTTTTTTTTAATTTATACACTTTAGTCTTACCTTGTAGCACGCGACAAACTTTAAAAAAGTTTCAACAACAAAAGCGCTGTTTATTTTAAACAAAAATTTTGTTCAATTAGTTTGACATCAAAATATGTGTTTTCACCAAATGTTTGATGCGCATTGAACAAATACCTTTGATGCACTCATAACAAATGCTCTTTTTCAATGTCGCACGCGACATCAAAAATAACGGCTAAGCAGATAAGAAAATCACAGTTATTAGCAATCGCATCAATTCTTTTACATTTTATAATTAATAATGCCTCTCATTAAGAACATTCATCAAAACAAAACATGCAATAGAATCGTTCAAAACAGAACTTTCACACTTGTTCGACTTTGCATTTAAATATTAACAAGTGTGTAATGAGTTAGTACAAAATTTGCTTATATTAGTTAAGTTAAATAGATTCCCTCTAAAATTTGTTTAAACAATATACTTTTACAGACTTTGAATTTTTTGGGTCCGTTTGACATTTCTGGAGAATTGCCCATAAGCATAAACGCAAGCAAGTAGACTTTTCTTTGCATGCACTTATGTACATACATACATACATACGTATATCAAATTTACCATCATTTTTTTCTTTAATTCCACAGGGTATTTTATTAATACATATGTATGTATGTACATATGTATGTATGAAATTTGTAATAACTATTTTGTAAATGCTTGGATTAAAAACTATGTACATGTATGTATGTATGTTATAATTCTAAAAACTATGTACTTATGTACATACGTATGTATGTAACTGCCGAATGGTTCTTTCTGTATGTATGCGTTAGTGTGTACATATGTAGTGTGTAGAACTTGGCGCCAGCTTCGCAGGCGTTAAATTTTCGCTACCGACGCATTAAACGACGAATTACACTCGAAGTGAAAGCATCAAACTACGGAAGTTAAATTTGTTGTGCAACCAAAGCTGCAGAATTTTCATTTTTTTTTATTCCTTTGAACCACTCATTGGAGATTTAGCTTTATGCAGGAACTTAAATTAATTCCATCGCGGGACACTATTCTACCGCAATATTGCGGTATACCAATGCCAATAGAAAATACGCCAGGCAAAAAGATTGGATGGAGTTGGAGGTGCTCCACAAAGGGATCAAGAAAAATAAGATCGAAAGCATGCCGCAACACCTTCAACCCGTGCAGCGGAACATTTTTTGACGCCAGCCATTGCCGAATTGCCATTAGGGAAGCTTTGGCGATTATAGCTGTTGCCGTGAGGTTGCCGAAGTGATAGCTTCGCACACGGACGGAGAAGGCAAGACCGTTCAGGTTGACGAAACTGAACAGATGACAATAGTCGTGTTAGGCATGTATTGCAAGGAGGACAAGACTGGCCTGTTTTTCCGCGTAAATGCAAAGAGCATAACGGAGCTATAAAAAAATACGTTGCCTACAACACATCGGCTATATGCACTGACAGTGCTCGTCAGTATTTTGGAGTGGAAAATATGTTTTCCCCACAAACTGTCCATAAACAAACTAACCACAGCAAAGGGGAATTTATGAGCAGGCTGTACAAAACAAATACCATCAATGATTTGGAGAACCAAAAAAAGTTGCTGAAAAAAGCCATAAAGTATCGTCGATCCCTAAAACTATTGCACCAGTATATTGCATTGCACTGGTACCGCCAAAATAATTTAAGCCAGTTTGAAGACCTTGGCGCCAGGATGATGGTCTTTCTGTTGGATGTACAGAAATTATATCCCGGATTTGTCGACGGCAATCTTCAAAAGGGGTTAGAGTTGAAAGAAATAGATCCGCCTCGCCTCACCCCTCAAGATGACAACCCCAGCCTGTGTGGATCAGACGACTTTGAGGAGCTTGAAATACTCGAGGAAATAGTTGATTCCATCAAAGTTTCTATTGATGATGCCATATACGATGAGCCAGATGAAGTACTCCCTGACGATTTCTTTTAAAACCAATCAACCAACAACAGTAACAACAACACCAATATATTTGTACTACATTTGAAAAAAAGGAGAGTATTTAATTATTTAATATATTATTAACTAATACATGTTTATTTTATGTCTTTTTAGAACTTAGCTTCAGGACGCTTGAAGATGACATTGAGGACGTGTTCAGGAATCACGAGTGTGGCCGTTGGACACCCGCCTTGCACCACATTTGAAAAAAGGTGATTATATAATTGCATAATATATCTGCAAATATATTATTAACTAATACATGTTTATTTTATGTCTTTTTAGAAACTAGCTTCAGGACGCTTGAAGATGACATTGAGGACGTGTTCAGGAATCACAAGTGTGGCCTTTGGACACCGGACATTTGTTATTCCTCTTAGCTTTGTTTATTGTGGTATAGCTATATTATGCAAGCAAAAAAGATATAGTATTCATAGATTTATATTTAATTATAGTACATAATTTTCGAATATTGTATGTGTATCTTTATATCTACGCAAATATCTCAACACATTATAGAAAGTCACTTTAATGTTCTTAATTATTTGAGAAATAAATTATCCAAAGAATTCACGTTTGGAACCATATGATGTAATTTAATTAAAATACGAAATGAGAACAAAAATATAGCGCAAGCTTACTTTGGCGAGCCAAAGTTTGGCTACCCTTGCAGTGCTCTATGTAAGCCGTCAGATTTTTTACAAAATTTGTTAAATGTGGATTTCAAACCGATCGTTCCTATGGCAGCTATATGATATAGTAGTCCGATTCTCAAATTTGGACAGCCTGTTTGAAACTATATCAACCACACAATTTGAATATTTGGTTGAGATATCTTGAGAAACAAACATTTGAGAAATCTTGATAAACATAAAATGTTTACTAAATGTTTATTTCGAACCGATCATATGTACTGTTCCGACATATGTACTGTAGACGGACCTGTTTCATCAAGAGTTTCATCAAGATAGCTTTAAAACTGAGAGACTAGCTTGCATAGAAACAGACGGACAGACTGACAGACAGACGGACATGGCTATATCGACTCAGCTCGTCGTCCTGATCAAGAATATATATACTTTATGGGGTCTGTGAGGACTCCTTCAATGCGTTACACATTTCGCACATTAGAATACCCTCTGCAAGGGTATACAAGTAAAAGTATGAATGTAAAAAAAAAGTTGCCAATTAAACAGATGTATATACTTATTTCAACTCCATAGCAGAAATAAAATACAATTTTTGAAAAAATAATCAGTTTTGCTGTACTTTTATTATACCAGTGTATTATAAATTTGACACTTGTAAGATTTTAAATAATTTTAATTTAAATTTAAACGAAACCGCTGTTAAAATATGGAATATATAAATTTGTATACACAATGTTTCAAAATGAAAGCTAAGTACATAATAAAATCGAATAGACGCATAAAGTTATTATATAGAAACTAATAAAATTAGTTTCATTATATTTGTTCTATTACAACATATAAATTAGCAAAATAAGTAAATAGCTAATAAAATAAAATGGTTTGAATATCCGCGCTAAAATTTGAAAAGCCGCACCAAGCGATGAACTTGAAACGGGCACTTTACAGCACTGCTCTAGTCCCTATACAGCACTGCTCTAGGCTGTACTATAGTTGTCTCGCTCTAACACAGTGCAAAAAGCAGCTGGCCCGCTGACCATAGAAACATGGGAATCGGCGACTTATCGGACCCATGATGAAATAAATACTTATTTCATCGTGATCGGTCCCAATATCTCGAGAACCGTCTTCTTTCGACGTGTTCTCCCGGAATCCATCATCAGATCTTGTCGCACCGAAAACCGTAATCTCCCCGAGCGACATATCTCCGCGCGAAGATATTTCATTCTTTATATTTAGGATTAGCGTCGTCTAATGTACCTTAATAATAAAATGGTTTTTTGCCGACTATCTACGCGCCAGCAACCTCTTTCTTTCATTTTCTTTTCGAAAAAGGGAAATACAAATTTTTATTGATATCAACAGTCAAGTCGATTAAGCCTAGTCAATCTTTCCGTATAAACGCGTAGATCTCATCGTTAATAAAAGCTTAATATAAAAAATTTAAAAATAAACTTTTCTGTTATATTAACAAGTTTGAAAGGCACGGGCTCCTTTTGTCGTGCCCAAAAGTGTTTTCCCAGTTTTCAATAAATGCGCAGCAAGCGTAGCGTAACAGCGAGAGCCGAAGTGCCATTGCCGAAGCCACACGAACTTTCATAGCGTCGGTGTGCTGGCAGCGCTGCTTCAGAATGACAGCCTATGCTCCGTGCATACGACGCGCATAACACTGCTCTACAGGGCAATAAAGCGAATTTAAATAAAAAACTTTACTGCATACTTCTGGGCCCCTTTTGTACACTTTTTTACTTCGAATTCCCAAATAGTTTAAGCTAATACTTGGTACAATAGCTGACATTCGAATCATATCTGGCTGCAATCAAAAGGGCTGCGTAAAGCTTGGCTGTCTTGTTTTTATACCCTTGCAGAGGGTATTATATTTTTGTCACGAAATGTGTAACGCATTGAAGGAAGCCTCACAGACCCCATAAAGTATATATATTCTTGATCAGGGCGACGAGCTGAGTCGATATAGCCATGTCCGTCTGTCTGTCCGTCTGTCCGAAAAACTTTTTTGTTTCTCAAGATATCTCAACCAAATATACACATTGTGTGTTTGAATAAGTTTTAAACAGGCTGACCAAATTTGGTGTAAATCGGACTACTATATCATATAACTGCCATAGGAACAATCGGTTTGAAAACAACATTTAGTATGAACAACTTTTTTGTTTCTCACAATTTCTCAACCAAATATACACATTGTGTGTTTGATGAAGCTTTAAACAGGCTGACCAAATTTGGTGTAAATCGGACTACTATATCATATAGCTGCCATAGGAACGATCGGTTCGAAAACATTTAGTATTAAAAACTTTTTTGTTTCTCAAAATATCTTAACCAAATATACACATTGTGTGTTTGACTAAGTTCTTAACACGCTGACCAAATTTGGTGTAAATCGGACTACTATATCATATAGCTGCCATAGGATCGATCGGTTCGAAAACAACATTTAGTATGAAAAACTTTTTTGTTTCTCAAAATATCTCAACCAAATATACACATTGTGTGTTTGAATAAGTTTTAAACAGGCTGACCAAATTTGGTGTAAATCGGACTACTATATCATATAACTGCCATAGGAACAATCGGTTTGAAAACAACATTTAGTATGAACAACTTTTTTGTTTCTCACAATTTCTCAACCAAATATACACATTGTGTGTTTGATGAAGCTTTAAACAGGCTGACCAAATTTGGTGTAAATCGGACTACTATATCATATAGCTGCCATAGGAACGATCGGTTCGAAAACATTTAGTATTAAAAACTTTTTTGTTTCTCAAAATATCTTAACCAAATATACACATTGTGTGTTTGACTAAGTTCTTAACACGCTGACCAAATTTGGTGTAAATCGGACTACTATATCATATAGCTGCCATAGGATCGATCGGTTCAAAATCAACATTTAACAAATTTTGTAAAAAATCTGACGGCTTACACAGGGCACTGCAAGGGTATCCAAACTTTGGCGCGCCAAAGTTAGCTTGCGCTATATTTTTTGTTTGTTTTTGTTTCGAGGATTTTTTGGTTTTGATTCCTTGTCTTTTTTTTTGGTTTTCTTTTGGATACATTTTTTTTATTTTGCGACCCGATTTTTATGTGTTGGCTTCTATGACGTTCCAGCCATGATGAAATAAATATAAGGTGATCTCGTCGGCTGCCGAATTATTTTTGTTTTTGATTCTCGGTTTTTTTTTTGTTTTTGATTCTTGGTTTTTTTTTTGTTTTTGGTAAAGTTTTCGCTTCCGACGCATTAAACGACGAATTACACTCAAAGTGAAAGCATCAAACTACGGAAGTTAAATTTGTTAAAATGGCAGATGTGCATCCAAGCTGCAAAATTATATTTTTTTTATTCTTTTGAACCACTCATTGGAGATGAAGAGAAAGCCATTAGCTTTATGCAGGAACTTAAATTAATTCCATCGCGGGACACTATTCTACCGCAATATTGCGGTATACCAATGCCAATAGAAAATACGCCAGGCAAAAAGATTGGTTGGAGATGGAGGTGCTCCACAAAGGGATCAAGAAAAATAAGATCGAAAGCATGCCGCAACACCTTCAACCCGTGCAGCGGAACATTTTTTGACGCCAGCCATTGCCGAATTGCCATTAGGGAAGCTTTGGCGATTATAGCTGTTGCCGTGAGGTTGCCGAAGTGATAGCTTCGCACACGGACGGAGAAGGCAAGACCGTTCAGGTTGACGAAACTGAACAGATGACAATAGTCGTGTTAGGCATGTATTGCAAGGAGGACAAGACTGGCCTGTTTTTCCGCGTAAATGCAAAGAGCATAACGGAGCTATAAAAAAATACGTTGCCTACAACACATCGGCTATATGCACGGACAGTGCTCGTCAGTATTTTGGAGTGGAAAATATGTTTTCCCCACAAACTGTCCATAAACAAACTAACCACAGCAAAGGGGAATTTATGAGCAGGCTGTACAAAACAAATACCATCAATGATTTGGAGAACCAAAAAAAGTTGCTGAAAAAAGCCATAAAGTATCGTCGATCCCTAAAACTATTGCACCAGTATATTGCATTGCACTGGTACCGCCAAAATAATTTAAGCCAGTTTGAAGACCTTGGCGCCAGGATGATGGTCTTTCTGTTGGATGTACAGAAATTATATCCCGGATTTGTCGACGGCAATCTTCAAAAGGGGTTAGAGTTGAAAGAAATAGATCCGCCTCGCCTCACCCCTCAAGATGACAACCCCAGCCTGTGTGGATCAGACGACTTTGAGGAGCTTGAAATACTCGAGGAAATAGTTGATTCCATCAAAGTTTCTATTGATGATGCCATATACGATGAGCCAGATGAAGTACTCCCTGACGATTTCTTTTAAAACCAATCAACCAACAACAGTAACAACAACACCAATATATTTGTACTACATTTGAAAAAAAGGAGAGTATTTAATTATTTAATATATTATTAACTAATACATGTTTATTTTATGTCTTTTTAGAACTTAGCTTCAGGACGCTTGAAGATGACATTGAGGACGTGTTCAGGAATCACGAGTGTGGCCGTTGGACACCCGCCTTGCACCACATTTGAAAAAAGGTGATTATATAATTGCATAATATATCTGCAAATATATTATTAACTAATACATGTTTATTTTATGTCTTTTTAGAAACTAGCTTCAGGACGCTTGAAGATGACATTGAGGACGTGTTCAGGAATCACAAGTGTGGCCTTTGGACACCGGACATTTGTTATTCCTCTTAGCTTTGTTTATTGTGGTATAGCTATATTATGCAAGCAAAAAAGATATAGTATTCATAGATTTATATTTAATTATAGTACATAATTTTCGAATATTGTATGTGTATCTTTATATCTACGCAAATATCTCAACACATTATAGAAAGTCACTTTAATGTTCTTAATTATTTGAGAAATAAATTATCCAAAGAATTCACGTTTGGAACCATATGATGTAATTTAATTAAAATACGAAATGAGAACAAAAATATAGCGCAAGCTTACTTTGGCGAGCCAAAGTTTGGCTACCCTTGCAGTGCTCTATGTAAGCCGTCAGATTTTTTACAAAATTTGTTAAATGTGGATTTCAAACCGATCGTTCCTATGGCAGCTATATGATATAGTAGTCCGATTCTCAAATTTGGACAGCCTGTTTGAAACTATATCAACCACACAATTTGAATATTTGGTTGAGATATCTTGAGAAACAAACATTTGAGAAATCTTGATAAACATAAAATGTTTACTAAATGTTTATTTCGAACCGATCATATGTACTGTTCCGACATATGTACTGTAGACGGACCTGTTTCATCAAGAGTTTCATCAAGATAGCTTTAAAACTGAGAGACTAGCTTGCATAGAAACAGACGGACAGACTGACAGACAGACGGACATGGCTATATCGACTCAGCTCGTCGTCCTGATCAAGAATATATATACTTTATGGGGTCTGTGAGGACTCCTTCAATGCGTTACACATTTCGCACATTAGAATACCCTCTGCAAGGGTATACAAGTAAAAGTATGAATGTAAAAAAAAAGTTGCCAATTAAACAGATGTATATACTTATTTCAACTCCATAGCAGAAATAAAATACAATTTTTGAAAAAATAATCAGTTTTGCTGTACTTTTATTATACCAGTGTATTATAAATTTGACACTTGTAAGATTTTAAATAATTTTAATTTAAATTTAAACGAAACCGCTGTTAAAATATGGAATATATAAATTTGTATACACAATGTTTCAAAATGAAAGCTAAGTACATAATAAAATCGAATAGACGCATAAAGTTATTATATAGAAACTAATAAAATTAGTTTCATTATATTTGTTCTATTACAACATATAAATTAGCAAAATAAGTAAATAGCTAATAAAATAAAATGGTTTGAATATCCGCGCTAAAATTTGAAAAGCCGCACCAAGCGATGAACTTGAAACGGGCACTTTACAGCACTGCTCTAGTCCCTATACAGCACTGCTCTAGGCTGTACTATAGTTGTCTCGCTCTAACACAGTGCAAAAAGCAGCTGGCCCGATGACCATAGAAACATGGGAATCGGCGACTTATCGGTCCCATGATGAAATAAATACTTATTTCATCGTGATCGGTCCCAATATCTCGAGAACCGTCTTCTTTCGACGTGTTCTCCCGGAATCCATCATCAGATCTTGTCGCACCGAAAACCGTAATCTCCCCGAGCGACATATCTCCGCGCGAAGATATTTCATTCTTTATATTTAGGATTAGCGTCGTCTAATGTACCTTAATAATAAAATGGTTTTTTGCCGACTATCTACGCGCCAGCAACCTCTTTATTTCATTTTCTTTTCGAAAAAGGGAAATACAAATTTTTATTGATATCAACAGTCAAGTCGATTAAGCCTAGTCAATCTTTCCGTATAAACGCGTAGATCTCATCGTTAATAAAAGCTTAATATAAAAAATTTAAAAATAAACTTTTCTGTTATATTAACAAGTTTGAAAGGCACGGGCTCCTTTTGTCGTGCCCAAAAGTGTTTTCCCAGTTTTCAATAAATGCGCAGCAAGCGTAGCGTAACAGCGAGAGCCGAAGTGCCATTGCCGAAGCCACACGAACTTTCATAGCGTCGGTGTGCTGGCAGCGCTGCTTCAGAATGACAGCCTATGCTCCGTGCATACGACGCGCATAACACTGCTCTACAGGGCAATAAAGCGAATTTAAATAAAAAACTTTACTGCATACTTCTGGGCCCCTTTTGTACACTTTTTTACTTCGAATTCCCAAATAGTTTAAGCTAATACTTGGTACAATAGCTGACATTCGAATCATATCTGGCTGCAATCAAAAGGGCTGCGTAAAGCTTGGCTGTCTTGTTTTTATACCCTTGCAGAGGGTATTATATTTTTGTCACGAAATGTGTAACGCATTGAAGGAAGCCTCACAGACCCCATAAAGTATATATATTCTTGATCAGGGCGACGAGCTGAGTCGATATAGCCATGTCCGTCTGTCTGTCCGTCTGTCCGAAAAACTTTTTGTTTCTCAAGATATCTCAACCAAATATACACATTGTGTGTTTGAATAAGTTTTAAACAGGCTGACCAAATTTGGTGTAAATCGGACTACTATATCATATAACTGCCATAGGAACAATCGGTTTGAAAACAACATTTAGTATGAACAACTTTTTTGTTTCTCACAATTTCTCAACCAAATATACACATTGTGTGTTTGATGAAGCTTTAAACAGGCTGACCAAATTTGGTGTAAATCGGACTACTATATCATATAGCTGCCATAGGAACGATCGGTTCGAAAACAACATTTAGTATTAAAAACTTTTTTGTTTCTCAAAATATCTTAACCAAATATACACATTGTGTGTTTGACTAAGTTCTTAACACGCTGACCAAATTTGGTGTAAATCGGACTACTATATCATATAGCTGCCATAGGATCGATCGGTTCAAAATCAACATTTAACAAATTTTGTAAAAAATCTGACGGCTTACACAGGGCACTGCAAGGGTATCCAAACTTTGGCGCGCCAAAGTTAGCTTGCGCTATATTTTTTGTTTGTTTTTGTTTCGAGGATTTTTTGGTTTTGATTCCTTGTCTTTTTTTTTGGTTTTCTTTTGGATACATTTTTTTTATTTTGCGACCCGATTTTTATGTGTTGGCTTCTATGACGTTCCAGCCATGATGAAATAAGTATAAGGTGATCTCGTCGGCTGCCGAATTATTTTTGTTTTTGATTCTCGGTTTTTTTTTTGTTTTTGATTCTTGGTTTTTTTTTTGTTTTTGGTAAAGTTTTCGCTTCCGACGCATTAAACGACGAATTACACTCAAAGTGAAAGCATCAAACTACGGAAGTTAAATTTGTTAAAATGGCAGATGTGCATCCAAGCTGCAAAATTATATATTTTTTATTCTTTTGAACCACTCATTGGAGATGAAGAGAAAGCCATTAGCTTTATGCAGGAACTTAAATTAATTCCATCGCGGGACACTATTCTACCGCAATATTGCGGTATACCAATGCCAATAGAAAATACGCCAGGCAAAAAGATTGGTTGGAGATGGAGGTGCTCCACAAAGGGATCAAGAAAAATAAGATCGAAAGCATGCCGCAACACCTTCAACCCGTGCAGCGGAACATTTTTTGACGCCAGCCATTGCCGAATTGCCATTAGGGAAGCTTTGGCGATTATAGCTGTTGCCGTGAGGTTGCCGAAGTGATAGCTTCGCACACGGACGGAGAAGGCAAGACCGTTCAGGTTGACGAAACTGAACAGATGACAATAGTCGTGTTAGGCATGTATTGCAAGGAGGACAAGACTGGCCTGTTTTTCCGCGTAAATGCAAAGAGCATAACGGAGCTATAAAAAAATACGTTGCCTACAACACATCGGCTATATGCACTGACAGTGCTCGTCAGTATTTTGGAGTGGAAAATATGTTTTCCCCACAAACTGTCCATAAACAAACTAACCACAGCAAAGGGGAATTTATGAGCAGGCTGTACAAAACAAATACCATCAATGATTTGGAGAACCAAAAAAAGTTGCTGAAAAAAGCCATAAAGTATCGTCGATCCCTAAAACTATTGCACCAGTATATTGCATTGCACTGGTACCGCCAAAATAATTTAAGCCAGTTTGAAGACCTTGGCGCCAGGATGATGGTCTTTCTGTTGGATGTACAGAAATTATATCCCGGATTTGTCGACGGCAATCTTCAAAAGGGGTTAGAGTTGAAAGAAATAGATCCGCCTCGCCTCACCCCTCAAGATGACAACCCCAGCCTGTGTGGATCAGACGACTTTGAGGAGCTTGAAATACTCGAGGAAATAGTTGATTCCATCAAAGTTTCTATTGATGATGCCATATACGATGAGCCAGATGAAGTACTCCCTGACGATTTCTTTTAAAACCAATCAACTAACAACAGTAACAACAACACCAATATATTTGTACTACATTTGAAAAAAAGGAGAGTATTTAATTATTTAATATATTATTAACTAATACATGTTTATTTTATGTCTTTTTAGAACCTAGCTTCAGGACGCTTGAAGATGACATTGAGGACGTGTTCAGGAATCACGAGTGTGGCCGTTGGACACCCGCCTTGCACCACATTTGAAAAAAGGTGATTATATAATTGCATAATATATCTGCAAATATATTATTAACTAATACATGTTTATTTTATGTCTTTTTAGAAACTAGCTTCAGGACGCTTGAAGATGACATTGAGGACGTGTTCAGGAATCACAAGTGTGGCCTTTGGACACCGGACATTTGTTATTCCTCTTAGCTTTGTTTATTGTGGTATAGCTATATTATGCAATCAAAAAAGATATAGTATTCATAGATTTATATTTAATTATAGTACATAATTTTCGAATATTGTATGTGTATCTTTATATCTACGCAAATATCTCAACACATTATAGAAAGTCACTTTAATGTTCTTAATTATTTGAGAAATAAATTATCCAAAGAATTCACGTTTGGAACCATATGATGTAATTTAATTAAAATACGAAATGAGAACAAAAATATAGCGCAAGCTTACTTTGGCGAGCCAAAGTTTGGCTACCCTTGCAGTGCTCTATGTAAGCCGTCAGATTTTTTACAAAATTTGTTAAATGTGGATTTCAAACCGATCATTCCTATGGCAGCTATATGATTTAGTAGTCCGATTCTCAAATTTGGACAGCCTGTTTGAAACTATATCAACCACACAATTTGAATATTTGGTTGAGATATCTTGAGAAACAAACATTTGAGAAATCTTGATAAACATAAAATGTTTACTAAATGTTTATTTCGAACCGATCATATGTACTGTAGACGGCCCTGTACCAAGTTTCATCAAGATAGCTTCAAAACTGAGAGACTAGTTTGCATAGAAACAGACGGACAAACTGACAGACAGACGGACATGGCTATATCGACTCAGCTCGTCGTCCTGATCAAGAATATATGTATACTTTATGGAGTCTGTGAGGCTTCCTTCAATGCGTTACACATTTCGTGACAAAATTATAATATCTTCTGCAAGGGTATAAAAATAACTATAGAGTCCGCCGCAAAATTTGTTCACCATAATTCATGATAAATCGGGGTCTATTCAGAGAAAAAAATAATCACTCGTAATTGAAACTTAAAACACGCGTTTGCTTCCTGTGCACACAAAAATCAAATGCGAAAATTTTGCAGACAAAGCGACGCGCGTCGAAAACGAAAAACAAAAACAACAACGTATAGAGTAGCACGCGTCAAAACGAAAAGCAAAAAGAACAACGCATATGTTCCGTTGATCCATTTTCTATTGCCTTTGTGTTCGCCGAGCGTGCGCTCCTCTCTGCGTATAGGAAGGGTATTGCCCGACATTTCCGACTTTATGAAGTAAATATCTTATGGTCTACAATAAACAAATAATTTTGTTTTTGATATAATAAATAACATTTAATTACCTAATAACTGTAGGTTGATTATATTTATTAAAAACTGTTTAAATATGGCTTAAACAAATCTTTTAGTGGAATTAAAAAATTGAAGGGTGTACAAATTTCTATATGTAAAAATGTTTTTCACTTGAATTTTATGCTCTCTCTTTTTCTGCTGCTGTTTCCTTCTTCTTGTCGCTCACAGGCAAGAGGGAGACAGCAATATCAGAAATGGTCAGAAGAAGAGTACAGCGATACAGGTCATGCAATTTGAAAACGACAGGGAAATGTGCGTCTTGTATCGCCTATGCGCACCCCTGCCCTATTTGGGTTGACTTAAACTTTTGCTTTAATTAAAGTGCATACATACTAAATTAAAAAAAATAAATAAAATGGGGCGTGGTACTCCATTATCTGAGTCGAAAAGAGAAAAATTCTTGAAAGAGGAAAAAAAGTGACAGGAGCCGTCACGTCAAACCAAAATTATTTAAATAATGAGACTCATTATGGTAAAAACATAAAGGGCCGCACCCACAGTGTGCTTACCATCGCGGACAAGCGACTTATATGAAGAGAAGCTTCCAATTCACACGACTCTTTGGCCAAGATAAGGAAAAAATTCAACGCTATTAATAAAGCTGCATACCTGAAAAGACTAAACATCAAGAAGACGCCACCTTTTAACCCGGCTCGGAAGTTGCAACGGCTTGACTTCGCTCACATGTGATTTCGTTAAATTTTTTGGGAAAATTGTATGAATCCCTTCCAGACCGAATGTGTGCGGTTTTGGAGGAAAAAGGTGGCTAAACACACTATTAAAAACTTTTTTGTTTGTTTAAAAACAAGATAATAATTTATAATTTAAGTAAGATTGTTATTCTTAAATGGTTTTTACTTAAAGTGTCCTATTCAAGTGGTGCAAATAAAGACTCCACAATTTGTTATTTTTTGGAAAACAACTTTTGAATAATTTTGTAATTTTCGTCTAATTACTACATTTGAATAAGCTTTATAAGAGCTGTCCTATTCAAGTTTCGAGCAGTGGCATAGGTTAATTAGAAACTTGTTTAGTTGCTTGAAACGAAAACGTCAAAAAACACACACATGTTTACATACGTACGCAAAAGAAGCGTGGATCGCTTTAAAATTTGTATATGATTTTCATTGCACAGTGGTTAATGCATTTCGAAAATTTAAAAGACATTGACGTAGAACATACAATCGCGCGATTATTTTTTTAAATATTTTTTTTACTATGGCGCATTTTTTTTTAACTTTTATTTAACTTACATCCTCAAAATGGAAATCTGAATTCAGTACTGAATCTTTGGTTGAGTCGTACAATCTGCCATGGCCATGAAAATCTCGTGAATTCTATCCTTGGGACTTTTGAATTGCTTGAAAAATTGAAATCTGGCCAGGTATCCATAATAATGCGATTTCTTTCTCCCGTACCGGGGAATGTTGCCCTTTAAATTACGCCAAAGCTGCTCCACGTTCTAAGTGTGGGCCTTTGTAAGCAGTGGTGTCATTTCCGCTTTTTTCGCGTCAGATTTAGCTTTTTTTGTAGTGTGATTGCGGGAAAAATTTGAAAACAGCGGGCAGCGGGAATTTTAGATTTTTTAGAAAACTTAAGCAGGTTTATTTTTTTTCACTTTTACTCAATTTTGAGAGTTGATTTAATTGAATTTGACGGTAATTAAAATTGTATTTATATCGGCAAAGTATCGATATTTACTTTAATCAAATAATATCCCTCAAAAGTTCGTCCCTAAATTGGCGCGACTTCCGTCGCTAGCATTGTGAAATCCGTTTTCGAAAAAGAACATAAATTGACGATACGATGCCAAAAGAAGTCTATAAGCAAAAAGTCCGAGATGTCTGGATGCAGAGCACGGAGTTTAAGGAGTGGCTTAGGAAGGATCCCACAGACTTGACACGGGTGTTTTGCAGTTATTGCAAATGCAGCATAACTGCAAAATTAAGCGATTTGCGAGCACATGGTGTAGGTATGGACTGCGCCGAAGCAACAAGTGCTGCTTCACTATAAGTTACCACCAGCTGCCTAACTTCTTTAGCAAATCGAGAGTATTATCCCAACGATGATGCAGATAATATTGAAGATTTATTAAATATACTCTAAATGACAAATGTTAAAAAAAATATATTATAACTCAGCTTTTTTCTTAACTTTTTTCCTGGGATTCCGCTTTTTTTAGCTTTTTTTTCGTTGATCCAGCCTTTTTTGCTCAGGCAAAATGACACCACTGTTTGTGGAGTGGTCCATAAAATTTTTGAGTGGTTAACTGTTTGATGCTGGTAGCCTCGTCATTCAGACAATTGTATGCCTTCCAGCAATCTGATATGATGGTCGTTTTATCAGCAATGCGATTTTTTATAATCTCCAGCAGAGTCTCGGTGCTCCGGGGCTCGACTGGAACTATAAAAAATTCACCACTTTCTCAGTCGATGCCTCCAAACACCCACTGACTTTCGACCAATCGTTCACAGTTAAATTTTCTTTTCCCCACTTTGGCCTCGTCTATCTGTGACTTTCTTCCTGGACCTCCAATAGTAGGACGACTATTTGTGATGCACCAGTCAATGTACACCTCACGGATATAGCTCTTCCAATCTATTATGGAAGGCCGAGACCATTCAACTCTTCTTTCGGAAATTCCGTGTCTCCCATAAACCGGATGGTGTCAAGCATCACAAAGTACGTTATGTCCGATATGGTCAAAAACGTACCATCGAAGGAAGCGTTCTTGCCGACACTTTTTTAAAAATTGCACACGACTTTCTGCTTCTTTTTCTTCGGCTTGCTTTCCGTTATAGTAGCAGTGCAGCGAAAATAGAAAATGGACTTGCTCCTCTTCACAAGTTTGCACATAGCGCCACATTTGGGGAAAATCTTCTTCCAATTTTTTGACAAATTGCTTCATATATCCTAGCTTTAAATGCAGTGGTGGTAGAATAACATTCTCAGCTTTTACTAACGGGACGTTCAAAACGTTTTTCTGTCCTATTTGATATGATTGACGGGGTGGCCATATTGTGTGGTCATAGTGATTTGATGCTCGACTATCCCATTCACAAAAATAGCACGGATGTTAAGTGTAAGCGGCTTGCATGCCGAATAAAATTGTCAATATTTTAAGGTCCTCAACGATTTTCTATTTATGCGTGAAGTATTTTTTTCATCGATTCGTAAGTTTTTTTCATGGTTTTACCATATGATATTGGAACTGATAAAAATTGATTTTCGTTATGCAATAAAACAGCCTTTAAGCCTAGTAACGTTATTAAGAAATCATAAATTTTTAACAAAATATTTACATACTTTACTGCGAAACTAAATGTTTTTCCGTTCTCTTGGATTTAATTGGTTGAAACTCATTTTTGTAATCATCGTCCAAGATTCTTTCTTCCTCAAATATTGTGGTTGTCGAACCTTCCTCTAGCTTAACAATCAATTAAACGGATTAAAAATGTCGCTAAAACTTACTAAATTAAAACTCACAACATTTTTTACTTTAATATATGTTGGTTTTGTAACCGTAACAACATTTGCGCAATTTATAGTTTTTCTCGTCTTAAGGCAGTGTCCCACAGTATCTGTTTTGCAAAAGTAACAATCAGCTTCCTTATGGTAATTCTGACGATGCCAAATCATAGGCATAGTAAAGGGCAATCCTTGACCTTAATATTTTTTTAATGAGTAGGTTACAACAATATTCGCATACATATTCTGGTTCATACCAGCGACTTCCATTATAAGAGCAGTTAAAGACTTTGTGGTATACTTCCACCACTCCAATATTACATATAAAATCACGGCGATGGCTTTTATCGGTAAATAAACCACAAATATAGCAAAAATTATTACTTTTTTCAATCATTTTAAAGAATTGTAAGATAACACACGAATGCAAAGCCTTCTGTTGCAATTTTTCAGTGGATTAATTTATAATGTTGCACGTTCATTCGCTCATTAAGCTTGTTAGACAAAGTGCAAATGCGACATAATGGATCATAGCCTGGCGCACCTTTCCTTTTTCGCTCCGGCTCATCTTGGAACGATAAATATTTTTGAATCAACAAAAATCGTTGTAACGTCATTCAGCAAATTTAATCTTGCCCCAGTAGCTTTCTATATTGGGGTAATGACACACCGACATATATATTAAGGTATGTAATTCATGTAATTCGATGTAATTCATTATTTCGAGCTTATGTTTTGTTCCAAGGCAAAACGGTTTGTCGCATCCCTGATCAAGTCTAAGACTTCTTTTGTGAAGAAGTATTTAAAGAACTCCAATGGGGTCTCAAGCTGCATTACTTAGATTGGAGCGATGCATCGCCACGAACAATTTAGCGCAAAGAACTTCTGCGCCATAACAAGTTCGACTTCACACAGATTTCATCTAGATCTTAGAATATAGTAAGAGAAACCAATGAACATTTGTTTAAGAAGTACAATAAGTTACACCCTACATTTCCCAGTATAGCCACCAGAAATTGGTTCCTTTTTCGGACCAGTTGGTTCAAATTAGTGATGTAAATTCCGGTTCCGGTTTTATTCCTTGATTTTTACATCACCAAACGTCGTCTTCAACAATCAGTCGTTGACAACCCTGTGTAGAGTGCGTACAAATTTCAGTTTGAAGAATTTGATTGTTTGAAAATATTTAGGTGTGTAACTTTAAAGCTTTGTGAGAGTTTACTGTAAAGAGATTGGGTAAGTAGCCGCTATTAGGACGCAATTGGTGGGCTCCACATTGGTGCTTGCCGGCAAAGCACATGTACACTAGGCCGGAGCGAAAAACACTTTTTTTTATTTTTCAATTTCTTGGGTGCGGAATCGTTGACCCGCTATAAAATAATAATGTGTGCAAAAAATCAGATTTTTTGGAGCCCATCCTGAGGTTGCGCACCGACGTTCTTTTTTGAAAAATCACGCAAAAATTGAAAAATTTGGAGAAAAATGTGATATAAAAAGAAAACATGGTCGTTTTTCACAAAAAGCTTATTTTTTATACGATGCCCTAATATTTTTCTTTATATACCTGTATCAACTGTTAAGATCGGTTTCAAAATGTAGAAGCTAGAATTTTTTTATGGATTTCAAATTGGGTAATAACCGTCAGCTTGCATGTGGCTATAACAGTGCACTAGTATACAATTTGGAACTTTTTGCCTACCTCAGATTTTGGTCTTTGGTTTTCAACATAGAATTTTTTGACAAAATAAATTCAAAAAGTGTATAAATCGCAAAAATATCTTCAGTTTTACAAATTGAGCATAGAGGACTTTCCCGAGCAAAACAAGCCATCATTCATAAAAATCGGCTGACGAATGACGAACTATTCTATCATTTTATTTTGCCCCACCTAAAAAGCTCCATACAACGAAACTCATTTTATTGTGTTCGCTTGCGGACTATTTATATTCAAACTGACGGTAATTACCCAAAAAAAGATCATGCTTTCTTTTATATCATATTATTCCCCAAATTTTTCAATTTTTGCGTGATTTTTCAAAAAAGAACGTCGGTGCGCCACCTTAGGATGGGCTCCGAAAAATCGGATTTTTTGCACACATTATTAATTTATATAACCTAATGTACACATACCTGTGCATTCATGAATGCGATTGTTTGCAGAGCTCATGCCTTGCTGTACGGGTGCCCGGCGAAAACCTATAGAATTACCTAGAGAATTGGTAGTGCGTACTAGCTACCACGGGACCACTTCCAAAGCGTTTGTTTAACGAAGTTTTGCACTACATGTCCGCAAATGGACCGGTGCGCAGTAGCTAAAGATGTGCCTAGTCCGAAGTGGGTTAAAAAATCGTTAGGACGCTAGTGCAAAAAAATGCAGTAAGCTACAGTAGAGCATGCTCGACATTAGGAGGCCCAGTACTTTTGAGTGCAAACCGTTCACTATAGATTGTTCTTCAATGTTGCGTACCATTCAATAGAAGGCGCCACTACGAAGATATCAGTTAATAAAAATAGAGGTCGCTAGCATCTCTTCTTCCTCCTTTTGCCCGTAACATTGCTAGTTGAATAACTTCCGCTATTATAATCCGATTTGAATGAAATTTGCAGGACAGGTTTAGACTATAGTTTACATTATATGTACCAAAAATCAACGCGCTAGCATTATAGGGGCTCTTGTAATTCAAAATTTTGTATTCAAATTTCCGGGGGCGGAAAGAGGCGTGGAAAAAATCAAGAACAAATCACAACAATGGGAGATATGAATGTACCTACATGCTAAGTTTGATTGCTCTAGCTCTTATAGTCTCTGAGATATAGGTGTTCAAAAAAGGGACAGACGAACGAACATGGCTATATCGACTCGGCTGTTGATGCTGATCAAGAACATATATACTTTATGTGGTCTGCCACGCCTCCTTCTGCCTGTTACGCACATTTTTTTGGACAAACTTAATAGACCCATTTGTAAATTCAATTTACAAATTGCTGTCAAAAGTGTGTGTATAAACACTGATTCACAAATTCGACTAACACACGAAAGTTGACAATGAATTCAGTACCAATTCATGAAACCAACTAACAGTTTTCTGAAACTAGATGGCAGCTCTGAGACTTATACCAAATTAACGAGTCATTTAAATTGCCAGAGACTGAAATTGAAAAAATTTAAAATGCAAAAAAGAGGTCGTGTTGGGCAGAGGAGAAGGTAGAGGAGCTTCTTGGGCTGGTTAAGAAGGACAATGTCTTAAGGAAACAAGATGGAAAAACCAAATGGCAGAGGATCGCGAAGAAACCAAAAAATTTTATGATGGAATATTTAAAACCAAATTCCTGAAATCTAATTAAAAGCAATAAGAAAACATTATCGTTATGGAGTAAACTTTTTTATTTGGAACTAGTCCTCAGTGGACATTTAGATGAAATGTATTGTTTAAGATTGCATTCACTACAATACGAAAATATTTGTTGACTGTACTTTTATGTTCCCCAAAGACATCGCCAACTACGCGGTACTCTGCGCAGGTTGCAATTTTTTATATTCAGTTTGCTGCCTTTTTCTCCAAAGGCACAGGAATTGTGAGGAAATGCGTTTGCTTTGGTATGTGAGGGGTTAGCCGTTGGCACAATTCATAAAATGACATCTTCAAAATTCAAAGGTTTTCATGGAAAACGCTTTCGTTTTTTGGATCTTGCATTAGTTACCAGAAATCCGTGCTTCTGGGCCTACTCTTTAATGCTCGTAGTCGTGTTTTTTTAGAGACGAAGTACTCCGTCTTAAACTGGATACATAGCCAGTAGTATTTGTTGACATTTAAAATGAGAATTTTCCTTCGCCTTGACTAATCCTATTGGCTCCTTGTGCTGTCACTGCATTACGCCGCCCATTAACCTGGCTGTGCGCCTTTGCCGACTAATTATCAAATGTTTTGCAGCTTCCATTTGAATGAAATAATTGAACACAATTTTTATGTTACCTATCCGGCAACTCCGCTTTTTTCACATTTTGTGAATTCTTAATGCTGTATAATGCAAATAAACATTCAGAGCAGCGTGAATAAAGGAGCCCCTTCAAATTATTGAGTTGTTATTGTTGTTGGCGCGCCAATTGCAACGACGAGTAGGCACAAAATGTTGCAGCTCTCGCTTATAATGTTTTAACAATAATTACTCAATATTTTGATGGTTCACATTATTAATATAAAGAAATAAACTAATTACTTACCGTCAGATTGATATACACTTTGAATTTAATTTTTAAAACACTTTAAACTACAGAAATCACAAAATTACGCGTCTGCGTCGTTTGCCGGTTAGTAAAAAGTGCAAAGAATGCAAGATAGACGTCAGAATAACGGAAAATACAAAAAGGAACGAAAGAATGAAAAGGCACGAATGTTCATGGTTTTTGTCTTTCTGTCGCTCGCTTAAAAGCACAGAGAGCGAGTGAAACGGCAAGCGACAACCACGAACGCAAAAGAAACGAGCAAATATCGTCGAATTTTTGCTGTGCGTCGCTCTTTCCTTTTTGTCTCCCTATTCTCTCATATCATATTCGAGCTCGAGCGCGATAATTTGGCGATACTCTCGCTTGACGCTCGCTTCATGTATCATATGCGAGCTCGAGCGCGATCGTTTTTGCGACACCTTCGCTTCTCTTATCGCTTTCGAGCTCGAGTGCGATGGTTTGGCGATACTTCCTCGCTGACGCTCGCCTTTTGGTTCAGTGGGGTGCGCTCGTTTTTTGAAATTGAATTTGAATGTATAAATGTTTGCACTTCGCTCTATCGCTAAACAACTGTCAGCTATAGTGTCGCTTAGCGGCTGTCATGTCGTTAAATGAAATTATTGCCGCAGCTAGCGACATTGCTTAGTGTCTTCAGTCGTGAAAAACTCGTCAGTCGGTAGGCACGAACTGTAGCGGTGTTAGGCGTCGTCTGCGCGGTGTTCCGGCTGTCGGTCTGTAACGGCTGCTTGCCAGCACACCGACGATCTCGAAGTTCCGTCTGGCTTCGGCGGTGGCACTTCGGCTCTCGGCTGTTACGCCTTTCGCTCGCTGTAGCCGCTTGCCAAAATCAATCAGTTGACGTTCAGCTTCGCGTCAATGCCAAGACCTTGCTGCGCAACTATTAAAAAGTACTTACTGAGAAAAAAAATGATTGATGGAATTTGGGAAGAACGTTTCTTTTTCGTCGAAAACTGTGATGGTGATGCGCAATGCGTGATTTGCCATCACGTTTTGATCGAGATGCTGAGCTTCTACCATATAAAAAGACACTATGAAAGCACGTGCACTCCGGCTTTAATCAATTAATAGACCCTGAACGGTCTACCAAATTAGTGGAGCGCGAAAGCAAAACATCTTTTTATTATTTGTAGCGGACAAAATAACAATTCCTCGCCCCAATATTTTACCCAAAACTACCTGGCATAAAAGCGTCATATTCAAGTCGAAACTTTATCTTAAACCAGACAAAAGTGTCGATCTTTTTCTGATGGGGTTTTTTTAAATGACGGTAGACGTCTTCGATTGTTACGGTCAGCCAAATTGTCTCGACATGCCTTTGTCTCCCGATACCCTGCGCAAGTAGAGACAAAAAATATAAGTCTAATGTATCCATTTTGCAGCTAAAGAAGAAGACTGAGAAATTTCATATATTATTACAGCTATAAATAACATTTGCCAGCTTATTATCTGCACTAAAACTGTCGATGAAAATCTGATATGTTTCGAAGAAGTTTTTGAAGTAAGTTCGCTTAATGGTCATGTTACGGGCCAAGTTTTATTTGATAACCTGAAGTCAAAGGTTTTTGCATCGCTGACACAAGAAAGCTAGCTCCATTTGTACAGATGGAGCTGCTGTTATGACTGGAAAAAACAAAGGCATTGTGGGACTACTCAAAATAATGAAATTTATTGCCCGTCTTTCCATTGAGTTATTCATCAGACAGCCCTCTTTGCACGAGAACTAAAATGAGAATCTCGCAATCAATGTTTCTGTAAAAATTATTAATAAAATCAGAGGTGTACACAATGCTCTGACACACAGAAAGTTTAAGGAATTCGTTTCAGAATTGGGTGCAGAATGGGAAGATCTTTTAATGCACAGAGGTACGATGGCTAAGCAAAGGCAAATGCTTGGAGCGACTTTTTAATTTGCGAAAAGAAGTCGGAAGCTTTTTAAAAACATTTGGAAAAGACGGAGAGGAACTTTTTAGGTTCATGGAAGATGAAGATTATCTAATGGACTTAGCATTTTGTACGTGACATTACACATATATTAAATGAACTTAATCTTTCCCTACTAGTCAAAAATCAACCTATTTTCAAATTGTTTAGAATAATTAGTGACTTAGATACAAAATTATTAATTTTGATTTAAGGACCAAAGAAAAATAGTTTTGTTAACTTTCATAAAACATCGTTGATATTTTCGGAACTGAATGTCAAAAGTGTTGCAAAAATTCAAGAATACGCTCTAAGAGTCGAGGCACTTTATGAAATTTTTAATGGTAGATTTCACGATTTAAA
>JAWNND010000204.1:0-167950 GCA_035043265.1 Drosophila testacea
CACGCACACACACACTCACATGTTCGCGAGGGGGAGGCTGGCGTCTGGTGAGTGCAGTTTTCTCGCTTTCTCCACCTGGACATTGTTTTTGTCCACTTTCATTGCACTTTAGTCTGCAAAACTGCATCTCACGCTGCAAGTGTTGGAAAACTTCGGTCACTAAACAGCTAGTGATCTTTCCAGTAGAGCTGCTTTGCTGGAAGCGCGAGTGTCATAACAGCGAGCTTTCTGCAGGTTTTTGTCAAACAGCCGTTGCGCGCTGCTAAATCATTTAAATAATTGAATATTTAAAATAAAAATTGGAATTAATACGCATATAACCGCCTGAAAACGTTTTTACTTATTTATTTCTTGCCAGTCATTCTACTAGTGTTCGAATATTCGAATTTTTTTCAGTTTATCTGAATTAACGCTTAACTCGGCACACATCCCCAAACTTCTGCACAAGTAACAATTTCTAGCGCAGAAAAGAGCTAAAGGTCCCGGATCTGTCCAACACCAACCCCTTCTGCTTAGGCGGTGCTCAAAGAAGGGGCTCTGGGGACCGAGGTGAGGCGGTATAACCTCTTAGCATCGTGCATCGTACAACTGCCTAGATGATTGCGGCGCTTGAAGCAGAGTTATTCAAGAGGTTATGGAAGGAAATGAGAATGTGGAGCGCACTGAAGCAGAACTCATAAGCAGGTTCAATCTGCGCCCAAGAATGGCACGCACACCACCAGGTGGTGTGCCAGTGTCTGCACCGCTATCTGTGTCAGAATCAGTGTTCCAATTCAACACTACAGAAGGTACGGATACGCCAAAGAGGAGTAGGGGCGAATGCAGTCCAGAGATTTCCCCAGCTGTGGGTTTGCTTAAGCTATCTGAGGAGCTGGGAAACCTCATTGAAAGCTTGATCCATATCTTCAGACCTAAGGCGGTTAGACACATAACCCAGGCTAACAGGGACTCATTCTCGCGCATGAAGCAGCTGCAAGGTGAGATCAGCTCCAGACTGGCAGACAAGGAGCCCGAAACGGTATCTCGCTCAGCCATACAGCATGAGGTTATGCCGGCGGAGGCGAGGGAACGCCATGTAGCTCTGTACGAAACGGCTACACAAACTTCCCAATAACCAAGCCCATAGAAGCCCAGGAGACTAGAAAATCCGATTCTCCGACGACTCGCCAAATGACTGGCGCCCAGACACGTCCCAAGCTGAGGCCCGCAGTTTCTCCATCTGCAACACATAGCCAGTCCACAGTTGGTACCAGCGTTTCTCTTCCAGAAACAAATAGCAGCGCGAAGCCGAACCACCAAGCTCAAAGGCGAAAACTACGTGCAGATGCCATCATCATTCAGCCAGGTGAAGGCAAGTCATATAGTGACATTCAACGGCTAGTCACTAGGCGAGCAGAGGACAAGCTCCATAGCGTGGAGGAACATGTGAGGAGGGTGAGGAAAAGGGCTGGAAACGGCTTGGTTCTAGAAATGGATGGCAAGTGTAAGACAACCTTGCAACTGATGAAAGCAGCTATTGCGGAGGCACTCTGGGATCAGGCAGAATACGAACCGTCTCTCAGGAATCATCTATGGAGATTAGGGATATAGATTGTCTGGCTACCAAGGGCGATATATTGGCAGCTCTGGCTTCACTTACTGATGCACCAATGGGAGAAAGCGTTATTGAAGCGTTGAGACCTGGATACGATGGGACGCAAATATCCAGTGTTAGTCTCCCGGCAGAAACTAGCGAAATCGTGCAGGAGAGCCGGAAAAATCAAAATCGCCCGGACAAGCTGCAGGGTGAAAGAGCGGGTGCCAAGGAAGAGGTGCTACAGGTGTCTTGAATTTGGGCATATATCCAACTCGTGCAGGAGTACCATAGATCGTACTGAAAAAAAAAAAAAAAAAAAAAAAAATGGTCATAAAGCAGCGGACTGCACCGATGACGATGACGGCCCTAAACAAAAATGATGAAAATTATTCAGCTCAACCTGAACCACTGTGCCGCCGCCCAAGACTTGCTACTGCAAACAGTTCGCGAGCTGTCAGCAGAGGTGGCACTCCTCAGCGAGCCATACAAGTTCTTACAGTGTCCTAACTTTGTAGCAGATTCCACCGGAAAATCAGCACTATGGGTATGCGAACTCCAATTACCGCAATTAGAGTCCATACGATCATCACGGGGCTTTGTGAGAGCTAGACTGGGCAACCTATGGTTATACAGCTGCTATCTAGCACCGAGCCTTCAAATAAGCGAGTTCACCGCCATCCTCGATGACATTGCTGTCGACGTTAGAGGCAAATCACAGGTGGTCATTGGGGGAGACTTCAACGCATGGCCAGAGGAATAGGGTAGCGCCCATACCAACTGTAGAGGTCAAACAGTTCTCGAAACTTGGCAGCACACATTCAGCAAAGCTGGTGCAGGCTCTATTGTAGACCTTACCTTCGTCAGTTGTTTGCTATGGAGACACTCGAGTTGGGCGGTCAGCGACGTCTACACAGCAAGTGATCACAACGCAATAGTGGTCGACATAAACTGGCGTGACACATCCAGACCTAGCTGCACTCAAGTTGGGAAGTCCTACAGGGTTGACACCCTCATGCCAGCGGTTTTTGAGGAATCCTTTCCTGCCCCACCTCTTGATGAAAACGCAGAAATTAGCGCAGAGCTGCTGATGAAGGGCATCGTTGGAGCATGCGATTCAAGCATGAGGCAGCGAAGAGGTTTCAAGCGTCACCATGAGCACGGCTTCTGGTGGACGGAGGGATTAGCTGATGCAAGGAGGAAATGCATTGTCGCTCGTTGAACCCTGCAACGCTCCCGTGGCCGGTTGGAGTCGTCGTGTATTGAAGAAATCCATTCGTCGTAGTAAAACGGAATGTTTTCTAAAACTATGCGATGATGCAGAAAATGACGTATGGGGAATGGCGTACAAGCTAACGGTGAAAAATCTCAAAGCAGCAAAGTCAGCGGCACCCAAAAACGGGGCAAAAATGAAGGGCATTGTCGAGGCACTGTTTCCTGGTACCCCAGACATTTCTCCCTGAGAGCAACCACCCGTTCTTAAGTGTCCTCAAGATGTTCCGACTGTGACCGCTGAGGAAACACCCCGATGCCTTCGCAAACGTGTTCGACAGCTGCATCAAGCAATGAATTTTTCCCAGCCCGTGGAAAATCCAAAACCTCGTGCTCATCCCAAAACCAAACAAGCCACCGGAGATGCCTTCGTCCTACAGACCTGTTTGTCTGATAGACACAGTGGGCAAAGTTCTTGAGAGGATACTGTTCAACAGGCTACAGGAGTCCATCGTGTACGAGCAGGGTGACCTTTCCCCATGCAAATTGATTCCGGAAAGCGCTAACGGCCAGATGCAATTGCACAGGTCACCGAAATAGCCGGTGAAGCGCATTATTGAGGGCAGTAGATGGCGGGAGGCAAATAAAACAGTATTGCATAGTTGTCACGGCCGGATATAAAGAATGCTTTCAGTTCGGCCAATTGGGAACGTATTCTAGATGCTCTCCGAAAATTTCGATCCCGAGCTATCTCATAGAAATCATCAGAGATTACTTTCGGAATCGGGTTCTTAAATACAGCGCGCATTCAGGAGAACGGCTCTATCAAGTGACAGGAGGAGTGCCGCAAGGTTCCGTACTCGGCCCCTTGTTATGGAAGTCAATGTATGTCGGTATCCAGAGACTCCAACTTCCGGAGAACACAACAACAGTGGGAGTTGCAGACGATGTTGTGATTGTGGTGACTGCCAAGTATCTTCACGAGGCTTAGGCGTTATGCAGCACTGCGGTAGCAGCTGTGAAAGATTGGCTGGTCACAGTAGGCCTTCAACTCGAAGATTATAAGACAGAAGCAGTGCTCCTTAGCAGCAGAAAGGTTGTCGAAGTTGCACAAACCAACCTGGGCACAGTCACCATTACTTCCAGCAGAGCAAACAGGTACCTCGGAACTCTGATCGACACGCGACTGAGCTACAGAGAACATCTGGAGCACGACGGCAAGAAAGCGATCGGACAGGCATTAAACCGAATTTTGCTAATAGGGTTGTAACGCATTCGGAGAAGCGAAATGGTATGGCTGATCGCCAGGAGAGCCAGAGAAGCGAGCACCAGCCAATGGCAGACTAAATGGGACGCTTCCACTACAGGCCGCTGGACACATAGGCTCATACCTGACCTGGCAAAGTGGTTGAATCGTAAGTCGGGATTTGTCAATTTTCACTTGACTCAAATCCTAAGCGGGCACGGATGTTTTCGCAGATACCTGTGTAGATTTGGGCACGAAAAAAAAAGACCCCCTACGCTACCTCTGCCGCTATCCAGGTAGAAGAAATAGCGGAGCACATTGTTCAATTGTCGCAGATTCTCGGCGGAGAGAGGCCTTGGGGACAGCTGGAAGTTGCCTGACAGTTGACAACATTATAAGCTGCATGCTTGATAGCGAGAAATGTTGCTCTGCAGCTTGTGCCTTTGCTGTTATTATTTCCTTTTTTTTCCTTTTTCGGATTTCTCAAAAAAATCTAAATTCGCGCGGGAAATTAAATTTCAAATTAAACTTTAATTTTTCCCAAGTGAAAGCTATAATTTCGACTTAGCTTTTGACAAGGTCCTCCCTGTTCGTCTTACTATGGGATTAAGCAAGGCCAAGCTGTCTCCGCCGCAAGTCAACCAACGCCGCCAAGTGGTACACCAAGTTTGGCTCTGGGTATAACCAGGAGTCGTACAGTGATATAACCCCCACTTGCTGTACTTCTAACGGAAATCGATGGGCCATCGCTGGACCCTAGAAGGGAACTAGAGCCTGGATGGGAGACGAAAGTCTGGCCTTTTTGAAAGCGGCGAGGATTCCGGGATCTCCCTCCTCAGCAGTTTCAAACGCCTAAGGGCACATGGCCAAAGCAGAAGGCTGATGGAGTTGCCGAGAAAGGTCCTGAAACAGGCTCTGTGATCGGCCCAACCCCGAAAATGCCAGAGGGTACGATGCAGGAGGCAGCAGAGATTGTCTCAGCCACAGCATTGATCCCAGTGAACCCCATTGATTTCGGTGTAATCAGTGTCGATAAGAGCACCATTGGAGGAGATTTTAACGATGATCTGCGCATTATCATGACGATTCTCGCTGAGAAATCCACTGAGCTGTTCAAATCGCTGATAGATGCGAGATATATGAATAAAGATATGAAGGAGCTGGCGCAGTAAGTGGTGGATCGAAAAAGATGCACGAACGAAGGAGACACAATGGTCCCCTCAGCAAGGTGGGTCGAAACGACAGAGGGAGAGGCCAGCTAGGATCACGCCTAAGCGAAAAAAAAAAAACGGGAGCCTCTTCTGCAGGTTGCGAAGAGCTGCCTCTGCACTTGGCAGCTCGGGGTACAGAATCAGCAACGGAGTGGATGAAAGTTTAAGGTCACATATAAGGCCGCCGAAACAACGCCCAGACGCCACCATAAATGAGCCAAAAGGAAAGATGATGTACTCGGAAATTCTGAGTCTGGTCACTCGCAGCCAGGAGGATATACTGAAGGTGTCGGCAACTGTGTGCGCGGAGTAAAGTGCACAGCCAAAGGTGTACTTCTGTTGGAGCTCAACGGGAACACTCCGGATGGCACACAACAGCTTCGGAACGACATTGGTGCTGCTCTGAAAAGAAAGGTTGAGGCGCGTGCTTTAACACAGCATTCGAGACTGGAGGTGCTTGATGTGGACGAGATGGTCACCGCAGAAGATCTCCAAAAGGTCTTCAAAGAGCAACTTGGGGTATCGATCGAAGCAAGTGACATTAAAAGCCTACGCCCAGCTTTTGGTGGCACTCAGAGGGCTATTATTAGCCTTACTGCGACTCTGGCAGCGACTGCCATCTGACCAGCAGCTCAGACGCCATCACAAAACGCCATGCGCTTCTTGAAGCTTTTGCAACTTTGGACGTGGTCTTTTTTAACCAGAGTACTGCGAATACATTTAACCGAGGAGGAGCGGGATCAGCATACAGGTGGGACGCCCCCCTCCAAGAGACTGTCATGAGTTCACTGTGTGTAGGCAGCCTCCATGGCTTTCGCATGTCCTTCCTGAATCTAGGCAATCACTACGCTGCCACTGACCACAGAGGAGAAACTAAAAAAGCGATACAAGAGGAAGAACGAAATTTCCCCCCCCCCCCCCCCCCCCCCCCCCCCCCCCCCCCCCCCCCCCCCGCCATTCAGGCCAACCTTGACCTGTGGAAAGAGCATAAACTTGGTGGTAAACGCATGCCATGCCGCTACTGTAAAGTGGAGGGTACCTTTTGGCCCAGAGCAACGGAAAAGAAACGTAGAGGCCTTATTCCCAACTGGTCCCTACACTTAAGCGATTGATGATGCGCCCCTGAGCAACGACGGCTGCCTGCA
Source organism: Drosophila testacea (assembly GCA_035043265.1). Taxonomy (NCBI): domain Eukaryota; kingdom Metazoa; phylum Arthropoda; class Insecta; order Diptera; family Drosophilidae; genus Drosophila; species Drosophila testacea. The sequence goes on from JAWNND010000204.1 coordinate 6,388, forward strand.
GAGCACCAACAAGGCTCCTGTTCCAGACGGCATTCCAAACCGTGCCATCAAGCTAGCGATATCCTGCAACCCAAGTGCCGTTGCGTAAATCGGCACAAGTAATGTTCTGAGAAGTAGGAATTTTTCCAGAGCAATGGAAATTCAGCATTCCTGCGCGATCCCAAAGCCTGGTAAAAGCTACTTGATGATCCCTCATCGTATCGATCGGTTTGTCTTATCAATGCGTTGAGAAAAGTGCTGGAACACATAATAAGCACACGGCTGGAAACAGCGATCGACGTGGCCTATCCCCTAACCAATATGGCTTTAAACGAGACATATCAACGGTGGATGCGATAGACAAGGTGGTCAGGATTTCGTGGGAAGCAGCAGAAGGATCTCGATGAAAGAGTGGCAAAAAGGAATACTGCCTGTTTGTCACTTTTGACATTAAAAACGCCTTCAATTCAGTTAGATGGGATTGTATAATTAACTCAATGCGTCAGCTGAGTATCCACTTAACAAGGGTGCCACAGAAATTTCCGCTTGAATTTCACTTCAATTTCATTCGCCGTGACACATGACCAAATTCGCATACGACTTTGGGCGGTGAATGAATCAGCGCTCACTCAGTTTCTCGTCTGGTGCTGTCACCTAGGTCCGATTAGATTTTCGAGAGAACAATCCAAGTGCTGGCTACTAATGCCACGTTTTATAGTCAGAGTTCGAAAGAATTTGAAAAAATTTATATGAAAACACATCTGTTTTCTTTAATTTAAGCATTCAAGAATATAGCTCTTTTGAGGTAAATCAAGTTTTGCTGCAAATTACTTTTACTTATTGTACAATTTGTGAAAACATTTGAGGAAAATTGAGCTTCGGACGAATTCGGAAAGGTTTGTAAAAATGCTAAATAAAATTAAATCACTCGGAGATCTCTGGCACCTCAAAAATTTCCGCGCGGAAATGCTGACAGCTGAAATCAATTTCACTAGTGATTTCTGTAGCACCCCTGTATACCTCCATAAGATAATTAGAAGCTACTTTACGGGTAGGCTGCTAAGATCCGAGACGGCGTCTGGAACCCGCTCCAATCACGTGTCAGCAGATGTTCCACAGGGATCGGTGATGGGTCCCCTGCTCTGGACCATCGTTTATAATGGAGTTATGAAGTTGGACCTACCATCTGGCTGTTAGCTCACGTTCTACGCTGCTGATGAAACGAGTATGCGGCACCAATAGAGTGGCAGGTGCTAACTTAAATGGTGTGGTACTGTGCCAGTAAACATGCGGGGCCGTACACCGGAATTTCAAAACTGGGTCTTCAAGACTGCTGGATTAGGTGGTTCAGGCTTTTTCCAGCATGTATAAAACAGAGGCAGTACCGGTTAGCAATGATGGCTGCTGAGGAGATCGCACACATTCTAGCCTGGTTTTCTTTGTGCCATAACATCAAAAGGCCATTATCTGATATCTTGGTAAAGGCTATGATAGACACCAGACTGTGCTTCAGGGAGCACTCATATGCAGGAGAAAGCTAAGAACAATTAGCTGTGCCATGTTTCGCATTATTTTAATCTGGGGCAGATGGTATAAGGATCACTAGCGTTAAGGCCAAGTCTGTTCATCGCCTCTGGTGATAAGAACATGCTGTGGTTTTCGTACAGTCTCGATGATGCAGCATTAGTCATCGCAGGAACAATCCCACAACAGAGACCTCCCGATGCAGGTAGATGCTATCCGGGCTCGCGCTGTCAAAAGGAAGCGCGCAAAATGGCGAGAGATGTGAGTTAGAGAAATTAAAGCCATCGCGGAGGGTCGGTGGACATACCGCCTGATTCCCGATATTGACGCCGGATAAACAGGAAGCACATGGTGCGTCAATTTCAAGGGGCTACGCGCTTCTTAGTGTTACGGCTGCTTTGCGCAACAGTTCAAAAAGGATTCGGGCACGAAACATCTCCACTCTGTAGGTGGTACAGGAAACGGGACGGAAGATGCTCAACACATCATTGTTGTGTGTGGACGGTTCGATCAGTTGAGAACCAATTCGTGGCAATCTGCTGGTCGTGTTCTTTGCCAACAAAGCAGCCTGATTGACACGATGCCGATATTTTGCGGCCGTTACCATGATAAAAGAGCTCCGTAGGTGTAAAGGGTGTGAGCGTCTAAGAAATGAGGAGGCAGCATAAGTAAATGACCCTGCGAAGCAATGCTTCGCGGCTGTTCCGGAGGGCAACGGGGATTTATGTTTAATATATTACTTAGCTCTTAGGTTTTGTTAATAAAGAATTTAAAAAAATAATAATAATAATAATACACAAATAACACTTAATTTCGGGGAGGGCTCGTCGTTGATCTGGTGAGTTTTATACTACAGGCGCTCACTGTCGCTAAAGCTCATATTTGATATATGGGGTTGAAGTCGATCAATAAGCTATAAATTTACTTTTTTTTTTTCTTTTCGTCATGAAATAATTTTTATAAATTATGTTGTTTTTTCTTATGCATTATATTTTGTTTTTTTTTTTTTTTTTTTTTGGTAGCACAAATCCCTAGCTTTACAGCGGTGAATATAAACAAACTCATGGAAAGAAGAGAGATCAATATAAATACATTTTAAATAACTGAATCAATCTATAAACTAAAAATAGTGATATAAAATATATATGTTCAAATCATACGCCGTACTATAGTGATTAGCCGTTAAGCACCTATTTTGAAAAACGATTCGATGTTGATTTTGAAACTCGCCTCGCTGATTGTCGGCTCTTTTCTTTTTTTTCTTTTTTGTTAAAGTTAAGTTTCAAGGCAATTTCGACTTGACTCAAATAATAGTTTTGATAGTTTGTAATATGATGACAACAGTCAAAACAAAAGCCACCTTGAAATTTATTGAAATTAAAAGATATTATAATGTTTTGCGAAACCTATATGTTTTTTCCTGTTGACCTGGAGGATTAAATATATGTTACCGTCTACCTTTTTAGGAGATTTTTAAAATATAAGCGCAGAATATCCAATGGTTGGGTGGGTATAGAGCGCAAGGGGCCAATTAACATCACGGATCCCCAGTAAAACATATACTTTGCCACGAAAGAAGCTTTACCCCTTTTGCCTTTCTTTTCGTTTTTATTTTAGGCACAATCGATCTCTATGCGCACTCTCGCCCGCCACTCGCGTATAGGATATTGCATGGTATTGTATATGAAGACATCTTCCTATGACTGATTGTGCAAGTCCATATCATGCAAGTTTGCACGTAAATTTCTTCTACAATTTATTGCTCCTGCGTTATATTTTTCACCTACATTATTTCATATCCTTGTAAAGGAACACCTAATCTACCCCAGAGTACAAAATTATTAAACCCTTGAAAAGGGTATTATGCAAAAACTAGTCTCTCGGTTTTGAAGCTATCTCAATGAAACTTCGTACCGGTCCGTATTTTTTTCGCGCGCAGTACACATGTCGGAACCGGCCGGATCGGATCAGCTGCCATAGGAACGATCGCGATCGAAAATAACATCTAACAAATCTTGTAAAAAATCGGACGGCTTATGAAGAGCTCTGCAAAGGTATCCAAACTTTGGCGCGCTAAAGTTCGCTTTCGCTAAATATTTTAATAATTCTTTTAATAAATAATTATTTTTAATTATTTCTGATTTTTATTTTGTTTAATTGGTAGCCTTGGTCAATTACTATCCGATTGTTAAAATCAAACATGGGGTTTACCCATAAAAAGTTCAGTGTCTAAAGAAAATAGTGTATAGAAACATCGAAAAAGTTGAAAAAAGTGAAAGTTTTAAACACGTGAAATTTGCTCCTCGCTAGGGTCTTATTGCGTTCGCTAAGGATGTGTAAACAGGCCATTTTTTTATGAAAAATCAGTTTATTTAAATGGAATAATCGGCCAAAAATATATCGATGCTACAATGTTTTTTTTTTCAGCACTAATTTGCATGTTTTAAAAGTATGACTTACCGGATGTTTTGAAAGTTCGCAAAGAAAGGCATGCTCGCTACGACTCATAAAATCAAATAATACATCCTGATGCACGTCCCGATTCTTATCAACAAATCCATCAACAGCATAAATTACTTTTCCTGCGTAATGTTTTATACCAAATTCAGTTTCCCAATGGCGACGATCTAAGCCTTTTATATACATTGGGTTGTATTCAAATTCTGTATGTAGATTGGTCAAGTAAGCTGAATCGGACCCTTTGGGCATATGACATTGTTCAGTCAGAAGTTTAAATATGCATCTTGGAGGCTTCTCAATTAGTTCCAAGCATAATGAATTGTCCGTGAACTCCACATGTGTGTAATTTATTTCTTCTTGTTTATACTGAATTAAAGATATATAGAAAATAGTTTTTTCTCATCAAGCTTGTCTTACATACATACTAGAAAATATATAACTCTTAAATATCTATATACTTTGCAGGAAAAGGGTCTTGTTCTGGACTATTTCTAGACTAACCCCAAAGGGATTATCAACTAGTCCAGTTCCATCCTAAACCTTTGAAACGAAGTCGTCCATATCACACAGGCACGTCTTAGGATAGTATCACTTCCCTCTAACTATCCATTTTGTAGCTACTTACGCATTTATTATAGCTCTAAACTAGTTGATATCCAACTAGTGTTAAAATAAATTATTTTTTCCATCTAGCTGACGTATCACTGGCTCCCAACTATTCCCTCCGTAACCTCCGTTTTCGAACCGATCGTTCCTATGGAAGCTACATGATATAGTAGTCCGATTTACACCAAATTTGGTCAGCCTGTTTAAAACTTAATCAAACACACAATGTGTATATTTGGTTGAGATATCTTGAGAAACAAAAAAGTTTTTCATACTAAATGTTTATTTCCAACCGATCGTTCCTATGGCAGCTATATGATATAGTTATCCGATCCGGCCGAGTTCCGACATATGTACTGCGTGAAGCAAAAAGACGGACCTGTACCAAGTTTCTTCAAGATAGCTTCAAAACTGAGAGACTAGTTTGCATAGAAACAGACGGAGAGACAGACAGACGGACAGACGGACATGGCTATATCGACTCAGCTCGTCGAAGAATATATATACTTTATGGGGTCTGTGAGGCTTCCTTCAATGCGTTACACATTTCGTGACAAAAATATAATACCCTCTGCAAGGGTATAAAAATGGCATCTAAAAGAATGTAAGTAATACCTCCCGGATCATGGACCCGGATCATGGACGTGGAATATGGTAAAGCTCCGCTTCAACAAAAGACACAGCCAATATCGAGTCAGAGTAGTGAACTGCGTTAGGGTTCTCAACGAAAAGTTTTGCAACCTAAAGAAAGTACTAATTAATTAATTTGCAATTGGATACTTGTATGCTGCACTCTTCACAACATACTTTTAAAAGATGACGAGAAATATATATATGAAGGGTTGGAAAGCGATAAGGCCGAGCCCAGCGGTAAAGACTATTTGTAGTCGGAAAAGAAAAAAGTGTTTACGTTTAAATAAAACTTAATTCTAAATTTTAATTTATTATTATTAATTTTTATATTTAATACAAGCTCATGGTTTAATATTCGCTCCTTCTGTTCGAGCTCCGGTGGCTTTTATTTATCTGTATTTAAATTCATATGTAGCATTAGCTTGCTCCATTTTTAACTTGTTTTCTTCAAGAAACTTTCTTCTTTCCTCTATTTCCTTCAAAAATAAGGTCACTTGATGCCATGCAAGATTCTCTATCAATCCATGATTGTGCTAGTTGCGCTATCTGGATTAAACTTTTTTTTGATTTAGGACTCCAATAAAACGTTGTCATACATTTAGCACTAAAATATACCGAATATACTAAAATATACTAAACATCTATCGAGTATATTGACATTCATCGTGCTTTTCCACATCTCTAGTTTGCTCAGATGGGAAACACTTTTCGTATACATAGGCTTGGGATCTAGCACTCTCGCATGAAATTGTTCAGTACAAATTGTTGTTGTGACAAGTATCACATCTGCTACCTGCGACGCTGCGAGAGCCGAGTTTAATTGTAAATGGCATTTGTTATACCCTTGCAGAGGGTATTATAATTTTGTCACGAAGTTTGTAACGCATTGAAGGAGGCGTGTCAGACCCCATAAAGTATATATATTCTTGATCAGCGCGACGAGCTGAGTCGATATAGCCATGTCCGTCTGTCTGTCTGTTTCTATGCAAACTAGTCTCTCAGCTTTAAAGCTTTTTTATTGAAACTTAGTACTGGTCCGTCTTTTTGCTGCACGCAGTACATATGTCGGAGCCGGACAGATCGGATCACTATATCATATAGCTGCCATTGGAACGATCGGTTCGGAATCAACATTTAGTATGAAAAACTTTTTTGTTTCTCAATATATCTCAAACAAACTCACAGATTGTGTTTTTGATACAGTTCCATACATCCTTACCAAATCTGACTCAAATCGGAAAACTATGTTATATAGCTGCAATGGGAACGATCGGCTCAAAATCAACATTTAGTAAGAAGAACTTTTTTGTTTCTTGAGATATCTCAACGAAAGTCATCAATTTTGTGTTTGATTCAGATTTATATAGTCTGACCGAATTTGGTGCACATCGGACAACTATATAATATAGCTGTCATAGGAGCAAACGGTTCAAAATCAACATCTAACAAATTTTGTAACAAATCGGACGGCTTATGCAGGGCTCTGAAAGGGTGTCCAAACTTAGGCGCGCCAAAGTTAGCTTGCGCTATATTTTTTTATTTTACTTTTTTATACTTGACAATACGTTTTTTTATTATTTGATTTATTTTTTATTTTTTACTTTTACTTACTTTACTAATTTTTTAAAAAATCGGACGGCTTATGCAGGGCCCTGGAAGGGTATCCAAACTTTGGCGCGTCAAAGTTAGCTTGCGTAAAATTTTAGACCCAGTACTTTAAAAAAGTACAAATGGGTCTATTAAGTTTGTGCAAAAAAAATGTGCGTAACAGGCAGAAGGAGGCGTGGCAGACCCCATAAAGTATATATATTCTTGATCAGCATCAACAGCCGAGTCGATTTAGCGATGTCCGTCTGTCTGTCTGTCTTTCCGTCTGTCCGTCTGTCTGTCTGTGTGTCTGTCTGTCTGTCCCTTTTTGTGTCGCCTAGATCCCAGAGACTATAAAAGCTAGAGACACCAAATTTGGCATGTAGGTTCATCTATATCTCCCATTGATCAAGTTTGTTTTAGATGTTTGCCACGCCCACCTCCGCCCCTGAAAATTGAATTAAAAAATTTCGAAGTCGAATTACAACAGCACCTTTAATGCTAGCACCTTGATTTTTGTTACATATAAAACACACTATGGTCCAAACCTGTGCAGAAAATATTATTATGCAATTTTCAAGACAGGTTTGGACTATAGTACGTATTAAGTGTACCAAAAATCAAGGCGCTAGCATTATAGGGGCTCTTGTAATTCGACTTCGAAATTTTGTATTTCAATTTCCGTTGGCGGAGGGGGGCGTGGCAAAAATGTAAAACAAACTCGATCAATGGGAGATGTAGATGAACCTACATGCCAAATTTGGTGTCTCTAGCTTTTATGGTCTCTGAAATCTAGGCGACACAAAAAGGGACAGACAGACAGACGGACAGGCAACAGACTTTTTAAAATTACACCCAGAAAATTTTTTTTAAGTCGATAAATTTAATCTTTGGGTTCATATCTATCATAAAAAGCAAAACTTGGCTGAGGACCATAAAAAACGCTAAAAATTGTTGCACAGTGTTATTGATAAATATAATTAACACTTTGGTTCACACCTGTCCAGAAAATTTCATTCCAATCGGATGATAAACACGGAAGTTATTCAACTAACTATGTTACGGGCAAAAGGAAGAAGAAGAGACGCTAGCGATCCCTGTGTTCATTGTAGTGGCGCCATCTATTGAATGGTAGGGAACATTGAAGAACAATCTATAGTGAACACTTTGCTCTCAAAAAGTACTGGGTCTCCTACTGTCGAGCTTGCTCCACTGTAGCTTACTGCATTTTTATACCCTTGCAGAGGGTATTATATTTCTGTCACGAAATGTGTAACGCATTGAAGGAAGCCTCACAGACCCCATGAAGTATATATATTCTTGATCAGGGCGACGAGCTGAGTCGATATAGCCATGTCCGTCTGTCCGTCTGTCCGTGTGTCCGTCTGTTTCTATGCAAACTAGTCTCTCAGTTTGGAAGCTATCTTGATGAAACTTGGTACAGGTCCGTCTTTTTGCTGCACGCAGTACATATGTCGGAACCGGCCGGATCGGATAACTATATCATATAGCTGCCATAGGAACGATCGGTTCGAAAACAACATTTAGTATGAAAAACTTTTTCGTTTCTCAAGATATCTCAACCAAATATACACATTGTGTGTTTGATTTAGTTTTAAACAGGCTGACCAAATTTGGTGTAAATCGGACTACTATATCATATAGCTGCCATAGGAACGATCGGTTCGAAAACAACATTTAGTATGAAAAACTTTTTTGTTTCTCAAAATATCTCAACCAAATATACACATTGTGTGTTTGATTAAGTTTTAAACAGGCTGACCAAATTTGGTGTAAATCGGACTATTATATCATATAGCTGCCATAGGAACGATCGGTTCGAAAACAACATTTAGTATAAAAAACTTTTTTGTTTCTCAAGATATCTCAACCAAATATACACATTGTGTGTTTGAATAAGTATTAAACAGGCTGACCAAATTTGGTTTAAATCGGATTACTCTATCATATAGCTGCCATAGGAACGATCGGTTAAAAATCAACATTTATCAAATTTTGTAAAAATCTGTCGGCTTACACAGGACACTGCAAGGGTATCCAAACTTTGGCGCGCCAAAGTTAGCTTGCGCTATATTTTTTTATTTTACTTTTCTATATATGATTTATATATGATTTATTTTTTATTTTTTACTAATTAAATATAAGTTTATTAAAATTTTTATAATACAATTTAATTTTGACAGTTTTAATTCTTATTACACTATGCAACAGCCAAAACTCGCCCTGGCCAAAAATTATTAAAAAAAATGCAGTAAGCTACAGTGGAGCAAGCTCGACAGTAGGAGACCCAGTACTTTTTGAGTGCAAAGCGTTCACTAAAGATTGTTCTTCAATGTTGCATACTATCAATAGATGGCGCCACTTGATAAACATAGAGGTCGCTATGTCTCTTCTGCTTCCTTTTGCCCGTAACATTGTTAGTTAAATAACTTCCGCGTTTATCAACCGATTGAAATAAAATTTTCAGGACAGGTTTGGACTATAGTGAATATTATATATACCAAAAATCAAGGCGCTAGTTTTAAGGGTTTTCTTGTAATTCGTCTTTAAAATTTTGTTTTAAATTTCTAGGGGCGGAGGGGGGCGTGGCAAAAATCTAAAATAAACTGGTTCAATGCAAGATATAGATGCACGTACATGCCAAATTTGGTGTCTCTAGCTCTGATAGTCTCTGAGATCTAGGTGTTCAAAAAAAGGGACAGACAGACAGACAGACAGACAGACAGACAGACAGACAGACGGACATGGCTATATCGACTCGGCTGTTGATGCTGATCAAGAATATATATACTTTCTGGGTCTGCCACGCCTCCTTCTGCCTGTTACGCACATTTTTTTGCACAAACTTAATAGACCCATTTGTACTTTTTTAAAGTACTGGGTCTAAAAAAATATAGCGCAAGCTAACTTTGGCGCGCCAAAGTTTGGATACCCTTGCAGTGCCCTGTGTAAGACGTCAGATTTTTAAAAAATTTGTTGATTTTGAACCGATCGATCCTATGGCAGCTATATGATATAGTAGTCCGATTTACACCAAATTTGGTCAGCCTATTTAAAACTTAATCAAACACACAATGTTTATATTTGGTTGAGATATTTTGAGAAACAAAAAAGTTTTTCATACTAAATGTTGTGTTCGAACCGATCGTTCCTATGGCAGCTATATGATATAGTAGTCCGATTTACACCAAATTTGGTCAGCCTGTTTAAAACTTAATCAAACACACAATGTGTATATTTGGTTGAGATATCTTGAGAAACAAAAAGTTTTTCATACTAAATGTTGTTTGCGAACCGATCGTTCCTATGACAGATATATGATATAGTAGTCCGATTTACACCAAATTTGGTCAGCCTGTTTAAAACTTAATCAAACACACAATGTTTATATTTGGTTGAGATATTTTGAGAAACAAAAAAGTTTTTCATACTAAATGTTGTGTTCGAACCGATCGTTCCTATGGCAGCTATATGATATAGTAGTCCGATTTACACCAAATTTGGTCAGCCTGTTTAAAACTTAATCAAACACACAATGTGTATATTTGGTTGGGATATGTTGAGAAACAAAAAAGTTTTTCATACTAAATGTTTATTTCCAACCGATTGTTCCTATGGCAGCTATATGATATAGTTATCCGATCCGGCCGGTTCCGACATATGTGCTGCGTGCAGCAAAAAGACGGACCTGTACCAAGTTTCATCAAGATAGCTTCAAAACTGAGAGACTAGTTTGCATAGAAACAGACGGACAGACGGACAGACGGACAGACAGACGGACAGACGGACATGGCTATATCGACTCAGCTCGTCGCCCTGATCAAGAATATATATACTTTATGGGGTCTGTGAGGCTTCCTTCAATGCGTTACACATTTCGTGACAAAATTATAATACCCTCTGCAAGGGTATAAAAATTAGATGGCTAGAATCATTAATTGGGCGTCGTTTAAGGTATTATTCATTGAAATCGTCTGTAAGTAAGCGAAGCCACAACATTTTATAGCTATGTATGTTTTTTGTACAGTTTTTTAAGATTGGTTGTGCCATTCTCGAAAAATAATTCGAAATGTAAGAGCACCTTATTAAGAAATTAAAATATGGTCGACGCGCTCCGGAAAGCGCCACAACTGTGGACATAGTGACAGTAAAAAGAAAAGATAAATAAATATAACATAAAAGTACATTCGAGTAATACAGTAATAGCGCCAAGACGCTGTACATAACTCTAACACCAGTTGTTATTCTTAACACAAGTGAAAAACTATTAAAAACATAAAAAGTGCCCCGCACAAATCGTGCAAAATGAGCAATGCTCAAAAAAAAGAGCGAAGAAGCTCTATCGACCAGAGAAATGGGTTCTACTCGTACTTTTCAACCCGTAATACCGAATTGCAGCGTAATTCAGCTCTCTTGTCCGCTGACGGCCTGAGACCACGATCTTGCTCTCCGGCTCTCCCCACTGTAACCTCTGGCTCATGGAGCTCGCAGTGCAGCTCTCCAGCACCAGTGGTCGCATTAATTTCGACACACACCGCTTCAACAACTAGTACAATGACCTCAGTAGTTACTGTAATCGCAGCAATAACAACAACTGCAACTGTATCCGTCATCAACAACGCGTTAACGGCTACAATACCCAAAGCGATTTCTGCAAAGCAAGCGAATCATTCAATTATGACATCAACTGCAAGCTCAAGCCCCATAGCCGCCAAAAACAAGAACAATAAAGAACAAGAATCAAAACAAAAACCAAAAACGGGTCCAGCTGTTCAGACTGGTTTGGATCGCTACATTCAAATTAAAAGAAAGTCGAGCCCCCTAAACTCGAAGCCAAAAATTATCCGTGGCGATTCAAGCCTAGATACAAACGAAAATCCAATCTACAACAACAAGTTTAAAATTCTGGCAGACAACTCTGACGATCTGCCCTCTGAAGCTGGCGAAGGTGATAAAATAAAGCCAAAGCCACCCATATATATATCCGAGAGAAAAGCTCCAATGCTCTCGTAAACAAAATTATAGAGCTTATTGGGGAGGACAATTTTCATATAATCCCCCTTGTAAAGGGCAACATTCATGAAAGACAGTTTTCAACATCCTAAACAGAGACAAGAAACCGCAGCCGCTATTCAAGGTAAAACTTGAACCTGAAAACAAGTCGTTAAAGAACAACGAAGTGCACCCAATATTTAAATTTCAGTTCTTATTGCACCGTAGAATCACAGTAGAAGAACCACATAAACGCAAGGGACCGGTACAATGCATGAATTGTCAAGAATATGGCCATACAAGAAAATACTGTACATTTCGTTCGGTGTGTGTAGTTTGCGGAGAGCGGAGAGACGACCCCACCACAAAAAAGTGCAGCAACTGCGGTGGTAATAACACAGCTAATTACAAAGGATGCCCAATATATAAGGAGATGAAAAGTCGACTCCTTCAGCGAGTGACCACTGCACGTCCCCAAAACGTACCTCCTGCCTCAAATACACCGTTTTCACAAGCAGCACACTTGGAACCCAACACGGCAAAGCAGTATCAACCAACGGACCAGCAACAAAGCAATTCTGAAGCATTATTATTTAACCTGCAGCAAAGCCTTATACACTTCATGGCATTTATGCGGACAACCATGCAAGATTTAATGCGAAACCAAAATCTTTTGATACAAATGCTGCTATCACAACAATCAAAATAATCAATGGCTCCCCTACGTATATCTATGTGTAACGCTAATGGCGTTTCACAACGTAAACTTGAGTTAGCTCAATTTCTTCTCGACAATCATATCGACGTTATGCTATTCTCAGAAACACACCTTACAAACAAGAATAATTTTAATCTACGAGGCTACTTGTTCTACGTAACAAATCATCCCGATGGTAAAGCACATGGTGGTACTGGTATTCTGATTAGAAACCGCATCAAGCACCACTGCCATAAAGAATTTGCTGAAAACTACCTACAGGCCACATCTATAAACATTAAACTGGACAATGGTAACCAACTTACTCTAGCCGCCGTATACTGCCCCCCTCGCTTTACCATAACTGAAGGTGAGTTTACGCAGTTTTTAACTCACTTGGAGAACATTTTATAGCAGCAGGAGACTACAATGCCAAGCACACACACTGGGGATCTCGACTCGTTAACCCAAAAGGAAAGCAGCTTTACAATGCCGTTATTAAAGCTAACAATAAGCTAGACCACGTTTCTCCCGGTAGACCAACATACTGGCCAACAGATTCCAAAAAACTACCCGATTTAATTGACTTTGCAATTACTAAAAACATTCCTCGAAGTCTGATAAGCGCCGAATGTCTTTCAGATCTCTCATCTGATCACTCACCTGTTCTAATAAAACTACTTCGACAAACAGAGTCCGTAGATCAACCGATTAGACTGACTTCGCAGAAAACCAATTGGCTTCGATACAAAAAATATATTAGTTCACATATTGAACTAAAACCTCTCCTTAATGTTGAAGCTGACATCGAACACTGTGTAAATACACTGGAGTCCGTCCTCGTCACCGCAGCTCATATTGCAGCACCTGAAACTACAGAAGTACTACACATCCAAAAGAAGTCAAATCGAACAGCTCGGCCAAGAAAAGCGACGATTACGTCGAGAATGGCAATTTTACAGATCGCCTTCCGCACGGCAAAGATTAAAAGACGCCACACGTAAACTCACCAAAGCCTTAAAGCAGGAGAAGCATATGCTCAACGCCGTTATATAGAGAAATTATCAACATCTTGTAAAAACACTCACTATGGAGAGCTCACCCCACCCTTTCTTCACCGACAGAAACCGTGATGGCCATCAGAAACTCCGTAGGCGGTTGGGCCCACAGCGATGAAGATAGAGCCAGCACATTTGCTGCTCACCTTCAAAATGCGTTCCAACCAAATCCCGCAACAAATGCGTTAACACTACCATCATTAAGAGGCAATGGCTCTCAACCTCAACATGAACCAATCGAGTTTCGTCCAAATGTGATCGCCAACACCGTCAAAACGCAACTAGACCAAAAAAAATTCCGGGCTGCCATCTAATAACCCTCAAAATGATTATTGAGCTCCCATATTATGTGGTATGCACTGTCGCACAACTCTTCAATGCTATCACAAAACTAGGCCACTTCCCACAGAGATGGAAAAAGTCGGTCTTTATAATGATACCGAAACCAGGAAAGGATCACACTGTCCCGTCGTCATACAGACCTATAAGTCTGTATAAGTATATCAAAGCTCTTTGAAAAATTTCTGCTGAATCAGATAAATCCATTTATAAGACTCCACAACAAAATCACATCGGATCAATTCGGCTTTCGGGAAAATCACGGAACTATTGAGCAGGTCAACCGCATAACATCGGAAATACGAAACGCCGTCGAAAATCGAGAATATTGCACAGCAATATTTTTAGATGTCTCTCAAGCATTTGACAGAGTCTGGTTAGACGACCTAATGCATAAAATTGAATCAACGCTTCCAAATAACACACACAAGCTTCTAAGGTCATATCTCTACGATAGAAAATTTGCAGTCAGATGTAACACTGTTTTATCCGACGATCACAACATTGGAGCCGGAGTTCCACAAGGCAGCGTACTTGGGCCGACACTATGCGTCCTCTACACAGCAGACATTCCAACAAGCAGGGAACTAACAACTTCTACCTTCGTTGATTCTCAGCCGCTCAAAATGCCCAAAACAAGCAACTGCGCAATTGGCTCTTCACCTGATCGACGTAGAAAAATGTCTATCCGACTGGCGGATAAAATTAAACGAACAGAAATGTAAGCACGTTACGTTTACCCTGAACAGGCAAAATTGTCCACCGCTCAGATTAAACAACACCGTACTCCCTCAAGCGAACGAAGTGACGTACCTAGGAGTTCACCTCGACAGAAGACTCACATGGCGCAGACACATCGAAGCAAAGAGAACACAACTAAAACTAAAAGCCAACAGTCTTCACTGGCTTATTAACGCTCGCTCGCCCCTTAGTCTTGATCACAAGGTTCTGCTCTACAAATCTGTGCTAAAACCTATCTGGACCTATGGCTCCCAATTATGGGGGAGTGCTTGCAATAGCAAAATTGATATTGTCCAGCGAGCCCAGTCAAAGATATTGAGAACCATCACCGGGTCACCGTGGTACGTTCGAAACGAAAACATAATATCCAGCCGGTCAAAGATGTAATAACAGAACAGAAGACAAAGTACTTTGCCAAGCTTTTCACGCGCCCCGACCACCGCGCGAGAGGCCTAATAAGGTTGTGCAGCCGATCCCGTCTTCGTCGTATTGACCTACCAACCCAACGATAGACTTTAGGGCCGCGTGTCAATTTACAGTACAAGAAGACTGTTAACTATTGTTTATTTATAAGATTTGCAAAATTATTGTCAGTCTCAAATTTAAGAGAAGATCGAATAAATAAAGCCAAGTAATAAAAAAAAAATATATATATATATATATATATATATATATATATATGATATAGTAATCCGATTTGCACCAAATTTGGTCAGGCTGTTTGAAACTATTCCAAACACACAATCTGTGAGTTAAGTTAAGGTATTTTAAGAAACAAAAAAGTTTTTCATACTAAATATTGATTTCGAACCGATCGTTCATATGGCAGCTATATGATATAGTTGTCCGATTTGAACCAAATTTGGTCAGCCAGTTTAAAATTTAATCAAACACACAATGTGTATAAATGTTGTTTTCCGACCGATCCTATGCCAGCTATATGATATAGTTATCCGATCCGGCCGGCTCCGACATATGTACTGTTTGGCCGGAGCGAAAAACACTTTTTTTTATTTTCCAATTTCTTGGGTGCGGAATCGTTGACCCGCTATAAAATAATAATGTGTGCAAAAAATCAGAATTTTTGGAGCCCATCCTGAGGTGGCGCACCGACGTTCTTTTTTGAAAAATCCCGCAAAAATTGAATAATTTGGGGAAAAATGTGATATAAACAAAAATCATGGTCGTTTTCCACAAAAAGCTTATTTTTAATACGTTGCCCAAACATTTTTCTTTATAAAACTGTATCAACTGTTAAGATCGGTTTAAAAATGTAGAAGCTGGAGTTTTTTTTATGGATATCAAGTTGGGTAATAAACGCCAGCTTGCATGTGACTATAACAGTGCACTAGTATACAATTTGAAACTTTTTGCCTGCCTCAGAGATCTTTATATTTTTTTCATAGATTTTGGCCTTCTAAATACGAAACGAACGAATTTTAAAAAATTTTCCTCTTCTTAGTTTTCAACATAGAATTTTTTGAAATTTTGTTTGAATATTTTTTAAGATGACTTAGCTTATTTGAGCATAGATCATAAACACGATTGGCGTTTTCAACAAATCTCTAACTAAAGGTTATAAAATTTCCCAAAACGTTTCTATACAACGTTTTAAAACCAGCTTGATCGTTATGATGTTAGAGCCTTAAAGTTAAAAATTTGAATTTTTGTGAAAACAGTACGGATAAAGGTACAAAGAAAAATTCAAAAAGTATATAAATCCCAAAATATCTTCAGTTTGACAAATTGAGCATAGAGCTTGGACTTTCTCGAGCAAAACAAGCCATCATTCATAAAAATCGGCTTACGAATGACGAACTTATCCATACATTTTATTTTCCCCTAACCAAAAAGCTCCATACTACGAAACTCATTTTATTGTGTTCGCTTGCAGACGATTTATACTCAAACTGACGGTTATTACCCATAAAAAAAATTCTAGCTTCTACATTTTTAGTCCGATCTTAACAGTTGATACAGTTATATAAAGAAAAACGCAGTAAGCTACAGTAGAGCAAGCTCGACAGTAGGAGACCCAGTACTTTTTGAGAGCAAAGCGTTCACTATAGATTGCTCTGCAATGTTCCCTACATGCAATAGATGGCGCCACTAAGAAGATAAGTTTATAAACACAGAGTTCGCTAGCGTGTCTTCTTCTTCCTTTTGCTCGTAACATTGTTAGTTGAATAATTCCCGCGTTTATCATCCGATTGGAATGAAATTTTCTGGACAGGTTTGGACCGTAGTGTATATTATATGTAACAATAATCAAGTCGCTAGCATCAAAGGTGCTCTTTTAATTCGACTTCGAAATTTTGTATTTTAATTTCCAGGGGCGGAGGGGCGTGGCAAAAATCTAAAACAAACTTGATCAATGGGAGACATAGATGAACCTACATGCCAAATTTGGTGTCTTTAGCTCTTATAGTCTCTGAGATCTAGGCGACACAAAAGGGACAGACGGACAGACGGACAGACAGACAGACAGACAGAGACGGACGCAGACAGACAGACAGACGGACATGGCTATATCGACTCGGGTGTTGATGCTGATCAAGAATATATATACTTTATGGGGTCTGCCACGCCTCCTTCTGCCTGTTACGCACATTTGCACAAACTTAATAGACCCATTTGTACTTTTTCAAAGTACTGGGTCTAAAAATGTTAGGGCTATGTAAGAAAAATGAGCATTATGTGGAAAAAGATCAGGTTTTTTTTTATATCACATTTTTCCATACATTTTTCAATTTTTGAGTGATTTTTCAAAAGAACGTCGGTGCGCCACCTCAGGATGGGCTCCAAAAATTCTGATTTGTTGCACACATTATTATTTTATAGCGGGTCAGCGATTCCGCACCCAAGAAATTGGAAAATAAAAAAAGTGTTTTTCGCTCCGGCCTAATGTACTGCATGCAGCAAAAGACGAAGCTGTACCAAGCTTCATCAAGATATCTTCAAAACTGAGAGGCTAGTTTGCATAGAAACAGACGGACACACGGACAGAAGGACAGACTGACGGACAGAAACGGACATGGCTATATCGACTCAGCTCGTCGTCCTGATCAAGAATATATATACTTTATGGGGCCTGTGAGGCTTCCTTCAATGCGTTACACATTTCGTGACAAAATTATAATACCCTCTGCAAGGGTATAAAAATGCAGTAAGCTACAGTGGAGCAAGATCGACAGTAGGGAGACCCAGCACTTTTTGAGTGCAAAGCGTTCACTATAGATTGTTCTTCAATGTTGCGTACCACTGAGAGTAAAGTTCGGCTTTTGACCGATCGGTTCTATATCAGCTATATGTTATAGTAGTCCGATTTTATTCAAATTTGTTCAGATAGTATAAAGCTGTATAGAAAGCACAGCCTGTGAATTTGGTTGAGTTTCCTTGAGAAACAAAAAGGTTTTGCAATTTGGTCAGACTAAACTGTACCAAACAAACAAACACACATTTTGTGAGTTTGGTTAACACTTAACTTAAGATATCTTTAAGACACAAAAAAATTGTTCATACTAAATGTTGTTTTGAACCGATGGTTCCTATGGCAAGCTATATGAATTAGTATTCTGATTCGGTCAGAGTGTGTGGAACTGTTCCAAACACAAAATCTGAGAGTTTCGTTAAAAAATCAGCAGAAACAAAAAAGTTTTTCATGCTAAGGAATGATTTTTAACCGATCGTTCATATGACAGCTATATGATATAGTGATCCGACTCTAACCAAATTTGGTCAGTCTATGTAGAGCTATATCAAACAGAAAACGGGCGAGTTTGGCTAAGATATCTAAGGAAACAAAAAAGTTTTCCATGCTAAATGTTGATTTATTCATATCATTCCCTTGGTAGCTACATGATATAGTGATCCGATCCGGTTGGTTCCGACATATGTACTGCATGCAACAAAAGAACGGACTTGTACCAAGTTACATCAAGATAACTTCAAAACTAAGAGATTCGTTTGCAGAAAAGGAGTCATTTGACAAGGGAGTCATACATTTTAACAAAAAACATACCAGATAACTTCAAAACTAAGAGATTAGTTTGCAGAAAAGGAGTCATTTGACAAGGGAGTCATACATTTTAACAAAAAACATACCTAGCTATAAAATGTTGTTGCTTCACTATCTTACCTACGATTTTAATGAGTAATACCTTAAACGACGCCTAATTTATGCCCCTAACCATTTAACTTTAGAAACAATGAAGACTTAATATTTTTTAAGCTTTCCTTAAATTTTAAAATCAAAAAATCGTAAAAAAACAACAAAAAAATCATTATTTTCTTAATTTTACAAATACCTTAACTGACGCCTAATTAATGCCTCAAATCATTTAACATTAAAAACAAAAAGGACGTAATTTTGTTTTAATTCTCCCTAATTTTAAAATCAAAAAATCTTTAAAACCAAAAAAAAAATCATTATTTTCTTAATTTATAAATGCTCTGCCGTAAGAAAATTTTAGGCACCATGGCCATGCATGGGTATAAAGCATTGAAGAAGACAAGGCAGACCTTATAATATACATATATTCTTGATCAGGACGACGTGCTGAGTCGGTATAGCCATGTTCGTCTGTCAGTATGTTTTTATGCAAACTAGTCTATCAGTTTTAAAGCTTACTTCTTAACTTTTTTTTGCTGTAACCAGTATATACATACATATGTTAGAAATGACCGCATTGGAACACTGTATCATTTACTTAGTTGCCATAAGAACGAACAGTAAAAAGTCAACCTTGCGTATCTAAATTTGTTTGTTTCCTTAGATATCTGAACCAAACTCATAGAATATGTGTTCGGTATAACTTACTACCACCTGAATATAGCTGACATAGGGACGATCGGTAAAACAAATCTACATTTAGTTTTTTTTTTTTAAAGATATCTAAAGCAAACTGACCGATTATGTGATTGACTTCATACAGCTTGACCAAATTTGGTTAAAATCGGACGACTATATCATAAATCTGTCATAAGTCGATTGTTGAATGTTAGTCTCTATAAGGCCTTGCAAGGGTATGAAATCTTTGGCTCTCCAAAGATCGTTTAAGTTATGTTTAAATATTTTGTATTATTATTTGATCTTATACTTACGAGTGTCTGTTCTAAAGCAAACACATAATGATTAAAAAATTTATGCAATTTTTCATTTGTGTAATTGATACAAAGTTGCTCAAATGAGTTGGTTGCAAAATTTTCAAATCCGAATATATCCAGAACTCCCAGAAATGTGGTGCCATATTGTCCTGGATTTGTGCAACTATTTATTTTGTGAACAAGCCAAGTAAAAGTTTTTGAGTATAAAGCTTTGGCCATCGCATGTCGATTTTCTCGGGCCTAAAATATAAGAGTGTAAGATGTAAAAAATTATTATTCAATTACTGAAAAGGGCTCCGATATATGTATGTATTTCGTTAAATAATCCCAGTCATAACAGGAGTTATGGGAGATATGTTTTAATCAGGTAAAATTTTTGTTTTTAATTCTTCCCCCTAATATCAACACCAAAGTAGGGCTTAGTCCACATTCAAATCATCCACCTATTAAACAACAAATATACATAACATTCAGTCGAGAAGACACGACTGAAAAATATAACACGCAGAAGTAAAGGACGCTGTAAAATTCCTTATGCATGCAAACAGAGCTAACCTGCTCACGTTTGTTAGCGATAACGTAAATGATAGATATGCGGACTTTTTTTCGCTTCCAATAACGATAAGAAAGGTAATCATCTCTCGCTCAGCTTGTGACCGCGAAACGGTCGTTCGCGATAGCTCGCAAAAGACTCGCTTCCGAGCCGTTTGTGATCTCTTTTGCGGACCTCAAACGTGCAAAAGGCTTAGTTGCGTCTCCGAAAACGATAAGAAAACAAGTCATCTGCCGCTCAGTTTGTGGCCGCAAAACGCTTATATGCGATAGATAGCGAAAGTATCGCTTGCGAGACTTCAATGATATTTTTTACGAGGCTCTTTTACTATTTGAAACGAGTCCCAACTCGTATTATAAATAATTTGAAGACGACGTTTTTTATTCCATTTATGGAATTAATAACAAATAAACGGTGTTTTTCTTAGAGGTATAGAAATTTGAATTGAATTAAAACACAAGAGATTCGTTTTAATGTCCATCAATTTGGCTTTATTGGAAGGATAATTTTATGACGTTGATGTTTAAATATGATTTCCGGTATGTGGTGCCGCGGCTGGCTCGAATATGGCCAAGTCTAGAGGTCCAATTGTCAAGCAGAACTTTATGACATTTTTACGAGGCTCTTTTAATATTTTAAGCGAATCACAACTCATATTATAAATAATTTGAAGAGGATTACGTTTTTAATTCCATTTATTGAATTCATAATAAATAAATAAAAATTGTTATACTAAAATTGCAAGTAATGTAATACACATAAACTATAAATTATAAGGTACTTTTATCCTCTTTCGGCAGTCTTGATTTTTTGTAGCTTTAAAATATGCGATAATATTAATTACACATATAATTAATACATCTATATTTAGGAATTGCTTATTTCTTGTGATTTTTCTGCCTGCAAATCGATTAAATAAATTAAAATAAGAAAATTTTCACAAACACTTGCACTTTCTATCTTGTCGTGGCCGAAACTAAATTCTACACACCAAAGCCTTTTTATGTCGTCACACAACTTCGTCGCACACTACACAACTCAAACGTTGCGTTGCAACATGTCAGAACTCGCTCATGTCAGTCTTTTGTGCGCCGTTTAAGCCAGTTGGCGAGAGATATGCGGATCTTTAGCGTTTTCTCGTTTATAATGGTTTATTTACTAGCCAAACGCTGGCTGTTTGGTCCACTGGGTATATTCAGGGATGAGACCAAGGTTCGCGTTTGAGCCTCGGTTCAGTGTTATACATTTTCTTGCTTTTATTATTGCTTACCTTCTTATTCTAAATTCTAAAATTTGTAAGTGTAAAGTCGAAAGCATTTATGCACAGAACTGGACAAATGAAATTTGAATACAACGATAACACGTTCTTGACGATTTCTTGGAAATTGGTCGAATTCTGGGAAAACATCTTTTAGAAACAGCCCGCCAAAGCCCAAAATAAACGAAATTTGTATCGAAATTTTTCCAACCGCCACAAATTGTAAAGTTCAAACCGACTCTTTTTTTTATGAAAGGGCTCCGGTTCGGGCTCAGGTTTAGTGCCAGAAAATGTGAAGGGTTCGGTTCGGGGTCCGGTTCAGGTAGCCTGAAAAACCCGAGCCGAACCGGTTCCTCGAGGTTCGGCTCGGAAACGATTTGCAGCTTTGGTATATATATATGTATATAAATATATAAACATACATATATATAAACAAATATAAATAATATATATATATATAGATAGAGCTTTTTCCGTTATTGCCGCTGTGTTTCGTTTCATTAGCGGATGCACGGATTCGTCCACTCCACGTCCGTTGTAATTCAGCAATACTCACTCAACGAAGATACTACGCAGAGGAGTTTGGCTGTCTGCTCACAAAGCAGCAGATTTTCACCTCAAATCATTTCAGAAACTTGAATCCTTTCATCGATAGCAAAGTCTTTGAATTTTGATGAGGGCCATCCAATCATTACTCTTCACTAATCCACTTTTGCCAAGCTACTGGTCCGGTTCACACACCGCATATCCTTGCATGGAGATAACCAGCTAATAATGTGTCTTATCCGATCGAAGTTTTGGATTCCCAAGCTCAATGTCAAGTTCATCATTAGCTCCTGCAAGGTCTGTGTGTTATACCGCAAAAGACTTCAGTCACAAATGATTTGCCGACCTTTTACACACACATGTGTCGACTTTGCTGGACCCTTCAATGTAAAGAACTATCTCCACCTCGAAGCGACTTCCGACTTTACCACGAAGAGTTTTCTGGCTGCCTTCTCCCGTTTTGTGGCCCGAAGTAGTTGTCCCAAACGCAAGCACTCCGACAACGGCAAGACCTTAGTCAGGGCGGAAAATATTATATCTTGAGGTTTCCTTGATGCGATAAAGACGGGAATAATTTTCAAATGTAGGCATCAGAACCTGTCTTGGCATTTCAACCCACCAACCGCACACGGGAGGCCTTTGGGAAGCAGATGTGAAAAGTTTCCAGGCTCTTTTTTATAAGTCCACGTCCATGGTAAAATACTTTTTTGAGAAGCTTTTAACGCTTTTGGCGAAAATCGAAGTCCGTCTCAACTCTAGGCCAATTTCTCCGTTGTCAGAAGACTGCACTGACCTGTTGGCCTTAACTTCAGGTCATTTCCTAATAGGTGGTCCCCTTATTTCTGTATTTCAACCAGAAATCCAGGAAAGGGCCACTTC
This sequence comes from Drosophila testacea, assembly GCA_035043265.1. Lineage (NCBI taxonomy): Eukaryota > Metazoa > Arthropoda > Insecta > Diptera > Drosophilidae > Drosophila > Drosophila testacea. Next base: position 29,367 of record JAWNND010000204.1, read on the forward strand.
TACCCTGAATCACTGGCAACGTTTTAAAGCTCTCCGTCCGATTCTGGAAGATGGTTCGTGTATTTGGTCTGCACAGTACTCTAACCACCATGATATCAGACTTGATTGGTTTTTTCTTGGGTTTTCCACAATCATCGCAACAAAAGTTTGGTTTAATTTTTATTTTATAGCATTTTTAAGTACTTAATGTTTATAATATATAATGTAACTTATACAATTAAATAAATAGACAAATATAAATAATATATATATATATATATATATATATATATATATATAAAATAAATATAAATAATAAATATATAAAAATAATATATATATATGTAAAATAAATATAAATAATAAATATCTATATATATATATTATTTATATTTGTTTGGAAATCGGAAAATCTGCTAAGGAAATCGGGAATACAGGGCAGCTTTGTTAAGTTGCATTTAATAGTGCGCTGCTCCATGCTAGTTTCTGGGATGGGAACAGACGAAGTTGGCCATATATTTTCGAACAGTGTGGTCCACTAGGATTTGAAGGATATCATTCAGGGTCATGCCATTTGAGGATGGACAAGATGCGTTAAAAAGTACTCGAACCTTAGTAGTAGTGCTATCAGGTTTAAAGACAACGTGGTGTGGTAGATAAAAACTATAATTGGTGGAGATGTTATGCGGAGATGGTGTCATGTGACCGAGATACTCTGGAGGACGAAGTCCCAAATCAATATGGTTGGGATTTTGAAATTGAAGAGTCACTACATATCTGCCACACCCTTTCCGAGAGGTCGTGCGGACAAAGTTTGATTCGCAAACGGAGTTATTTTCCTTGACCAACTTGGTTGGAATATTCTTCCAACCCAAAATTTGGAGAGAAGATTACCGAGCTTCGCTCCTTCGCTAATAGAATTTTGCGGCGAGAAAGAGGAAACGTAACTAGGCACAGTCTGGGAGAATCCAGCCACAGACTGTTTTTTGCCCAAGAAGTGAGCTGTAAATATTCGGACGGGAGCCGCATAAAATGATAGATATCCGCGCCTATGAGAACATCAATCTGCGAACTTCGAGAGGAGGAAGGATCTGCCAATTAGAAAGATGGAATATTTTTCAAGGAACTTTGAGGAATTGTGTATGATGGGAAATTTCCTGCCAATTGAGGATCTACAATGGCCGATGTTTCTATAGGCAATCTCGGTTTTATAGGAGAGCCAATGTTGAAGTGGCATAGCTTTTTAGCTTGGGCTGCAACTGCTTGACTAAGCCCTGAGACTTGTGCGTGAACGAATTGGAAAGGCAATTTTATCGTGTGGAATAATCGCTCAGAAATGATTGTAGCTTCAGACCCATAGTCGATTAATGCACGGCGGTATATGAAGCACCCAAATGGCATACGTTTATGACCGCTGTGCCGAGGAGAACCACCTGCGTGTTAGCAGCAAAGTAATTCTGTACGTTTGCTGTTAAAGAAATTGGAGTGGACTGTATGGAAGTTGAATTGGAAGTAGAATTAGCATTGGAAGTAGAAACGGAATTAAAAGTAGAAAAGGCGGCGCTTTGAGCAGTATCACCTCGATGCAGTAGCGTGTTGTACGTAAAGCAATTATGCGCACTGGTATACTCTCGCAGTAGTTGACCTCTAGCAAAACAATTCAAGCAGAGCTTTTTCTGCTTGATATAAGCCGCCCGCTCACTGACAGACATGTGCAGGAAGCGAAGACGTAGACTTACAGGACGATTTGTTCTTCGTATAAACCTTTGCTTCAAAGGCATTCAGTTTCTTGGGACCCACGCAGACGTAAAACCATCAGTTGTCAGTGGAAATTTGGCGATGATGTTGTTGGCTTCACCCCCGGTCTTCGAGTTGATATGATATAGTTTCTCAATTGGAGTCAACCTTGGATTGTTGACGTAAGGAGCCGTAAAAGGGGCACGGAACGTGGGCCAACTCAAGTAATCTCCGTGGAACACTTCTGTGTGTCACGGATAAAGGAGACAGATTCCGGAATAGGAAAGACGTGCAAATCCGCTTTCAAAGGAAATATGTTGTTCCTTGTTCTTGGAAAGCCAGAAGCTCAGAACAAATGTGGTTGTCGAAGACACTATTGATAGGAGGCTTGAGATGAATTGTCTTATAAACGCAATAAAAAAAATATAGCGCAAGCTAACTTTGGCGCGCCAAAGCTTGGATACCCATGCAGTGCCCTGTGTCGTCCGATTTTTTACAAAATTTGTTAAATGTTGATTTCGAACCGATGGTTCCTATGGCAGCTATATGATATAGTAGTCCGATTTACACCAAATTTGGTCAGCCTGTTTAAAACTTAATCAAACACACAATGTGTATATTTGGCAGCTATATGATATAGTTATCCGATCCGGCCGGCTCCGACATATGTGCTGCGTGCAGCAAAAAGATGGACCTGTACTAAGTTTCATCAAGATAGCTTCAAAACTGAGAGACTAGTTTGCATAGAAACAGACGGACATGGCTATATCGACTCAGCTCGTCGCCCTGATCAAGAATATATATACTTTATGGGGTCTGTGAGGCTTCCTTCAATGCGTTACACATTTCGTGACAAAATTATAATACCCTCTGCAAAAGTATAAAAACTAGCAACCAGATGTCAAAATTTTAGTTCAACTATCATTGACTGTTTTACTTTAGCAAAATTCATTTTTAATTTTTACTGATTCTATTCGCATGTCCATGCTTTTATAAATTGTACACCTCAATCAGCTGATCGATGCACTCAACGAACTTTTTCTTTCTTTCTTTTAGTCACGTTTGGCTCCCAAGATAAAAGATCTTTCAGGCGAGGGGAAGGAAGAGCTTATCAGCTGCTTGCTAACGATGAGGGTAACGCAGACAAAATTAGGTAACTGCGTGGATTTTATATTGATAGTGATAATTTTAAACGAGTTTTATATTTGTATTTTCATTTAATATTATTTTCTATTTAAATTTCAATTAGTTTTCACCTTTACTGTCATTTTATTTTGTTGTTGATAATTCACTTAACTTTTTTTCTTGGGTTGCGTTTTAATTATATGTTTGCTGTTCTAGCAACCCGCACTCAGCACACTTTTTTTCTTCAATGAAACTATTATAGATTAAGACATATTTTAATTAAATTTTTTAATTAAATTTTAACTATATTTTTTAAACTCTAAATATCTATTTATTTTAGCTATAGGTAGGCTTTAGGTATATTTTATATTTTCCGGTGAAAAACTAAAATCTCACTTAAGCGAACCTTATTCGGGCATTGATAGGGTACTCGGCCGTTGCCTTTGGGGAACGGAAAGTTTCTCTGCCGCGTGGGCTTCGGTTTTTTTCTTCTTTAATATTTTCTTTTAGTGCACATATTCACTATCTTTAGACATAGGGCTTTTATAACAGTTGGGTATTCACTTATTATCCACAAAAAACAGACTCGACTAGATCAGCCTGATGAAGCGTACGCCGTCTTGAGAGTGCGAACTAAACTACTGCGATAGCACATCAGCAGCTGACTCTAGTTTCCGATGTCGGTTGGCATGGGAGAGCATGGAAAGCATATGCTTCACTGGATCAACTGGAAACCCTCTGGCGCTTCCAAGTGTTATTGGCCAAATGTAATTTTAAACTATGTGCAAATTCTAATGAGAGAGGAAATGTTTAAAAGCCATGCTTTAATAAAGCCACATCTAATGCTTACTTGATGAAATTGTTGCAGTGGTGATATTATTGTGGTATTTTTGCTCAAACAATCGAAAACAAAAAAATGAGATTTTGTCTGGCTGATTCCGTTCGGAATCAAAAGCCATTCTCAATTTGATATTTTCCTTAATAATTTCGGGCACAGACGAGGATTTTATTTTATTTTTTCTTTTGTATAGTGCTGGGCACGTCTGTCTTCTCTGGCTGCTAGCGTCAAGGAGAGCGGATATAGCCATAGCAATAGCCATGTTGCTAGTATCAATCAAGTAATTTAGATCAAAGCGGTAGAGGGCGTAAATCAGCGCTCAGACTTAAATTAGCACGCTAAGTCGATCCTACTACTATTTGCAAATCTACTACTATGACAAAAAAAAATTTCACGAAAGATGTTGCATACTTTTGATTGCTGGATTTTATATGCCAATACAAGCGCCACTACATTTGCTTCAGAGCTTCCCACTCAGTTTCTATTTTCATTGAAATCATTTCATCCCAGTCCAGTTTTAAAAACCAAATCTCTTGCAGTAAGGTCTTTCTTTTATTATAAGGGAACTAAGTAAACCGAGGAGATCAAAGAATTTTGATGGCACTGACAAATTGTTTCGTTTTGTCCCTAATACATTCATGAACGATTTGACTAGCTTAAATTTGAAAACGTCTTCATGAGAAGCCGTACAATTCGCAATGATTTTGTTGACTCTGAGATCGTTAACGGTTTGACTGTGCTCTCGGATGCGGAAATCTCAGGGGAGTTCGAAAACCATTTGGTTACCTCCAAGCCTAGCTCTTGTAACACCTAAGACAAGTCAGACTTAACTGTCTCAAGTTCCTCGACGCATGCAGCACCAGTCAACAAATCATCTTCATAAAAATCGGTCCAAATATCGTTTGCTGCTTTAGGGTGAGAGACTTTTGCAGTCTCACTCAACCACTCAAGGAGCGGCGCTGGAGGCTTTAATGCAAAAGTTCTCAAAGGCTCAGATGGATCTTTCCTCCGAACTATGAGCTGAAACTGTCTATACATCTTTTTAATACCAGCTGTAAGCGCATACTTATTTAATCTGAAGCGGAGTAGAGTAGAGTTTAGCTTCTCCTGGACCTCAGGATGTCATTGATGTCGCAATCTGAGTAGACGTCTTGCTTGACGCTTGAAGCTTAGATGGGTGTCGATTATTACTCCCAGGTACCTAAGAGTCCAATTCTAAAACGAGCTGTCTCTACTTTTTTCCGGCTGCTGCCAAGTACTGCTCCTGTCTTGTGTGATGTCAACTTAAGACCCACAGGTTCCACAGATTGGAGCCATAGCGTAATTAGCAGAGCTGCTGCGCTGCAAAGGCCTGTCCAAGTTTTTTGGCAACAACAACGAGTGTCACGTCATGCGTGTATCCCACAATCTGGGAGCCAGCCGGAAGTGTCAGGCGAAGGATTCCGTCATACATAGCATTCCACAAGAGTGGCCCCAAAACGGAGCCTTGGGGCACGCCTGCCGAGATGCTGTATGATGCAGTGCCGTCCGACGTGCTGTATCTCAATTCTCTACCTCAAAAATAGTTACTCACTTTAGCAAGGAGGTACTCCGAGACGCCGAAAGCGTCCAGTATACTTCTCTAGTCGACCGTATTGAAAGCATTGTTTACATCAGGGGTAGAAGTGAGGCAGTATTGCTTGGAGTCGCCTTTCCATATGGTTCCCTTCTTGGCTTTCGAAGTAATTTCAGTCACCTTACGAGCTGCATCCGTGGTGGAAAGACACTTCCTAAAGCTATATTGGTGTGGCGAGAGAACGCCGACGCTGCTGATTGCTTCCTCCAGTCTATTGCAAATTAGGCGTTCAAAAAATTATAGTGGTCACCTAAACGCAATTTTAATGTAGCGAAGAAGCAACTGCTGACAAATGTAAGGTCGATGACTGAACCTGATCCGGCACGTCTGAACGTGTTGCTCGAGCCTTGATTTGGCAATGCTAAATCTAGAGCTGTGAATGCTTCCAGGAGACAGCGGCCTCCAGCCTTAGCTAGAATGCTCCCTCACTCGAGAGCCCAGGCATTAAAGTCACCCGCTATAATAGCTGGACTGTGATTTCACTAAACTAATTCACCTTAATACTTATTGACTTCTTTTCTTCACTTGTAGATGACAACTGAAATGCTAATTAGATGGAAACTTAGTCGGTACTTCTAAGAAAAGAGAAAAGAGCGGCGTGTGGTGAAAAGTGCACCTAAGCGCGAGCCAGTGATGCCGGCTAAGCCGTTATTATTTAGCGGCATAACCATTTTCCCTTTGCACGGAGTTGCAAGAAAAAAATGTGAGGGGGAATGGGATCGGATCGGATTTAAAAAGCGCATGGGCCAGACAAAATCTAGCAGAGTATGGTGCTTTGCGCAATCGGAAGACCGTTTTGGCTGGGCATGAAGCCTTCAGCCTTAACAGCGCCCGGCTCGTCCTTGACCTTGGGGCGGATAACAGCCGTACACAATCGGTCATCGCTGATGTTAATGAAGCACAACTTTAAGGCCGATGCTGGGATGCATTGTTCTTGCTGACCGGTGAGCACGGATCGATGAGAGCGCTTAGCTCAAAGTGCTTCTCACCGGTGTGGAGGCGACCAGTTGCCGTCGGGAACAAGAACGTCAATTTGTACTGGAGCAGCTTAATAAGAGTGGGAGGGTTACGGAAACCGTGAACGGGCGCTCTGGCATGGTTGCCCCGACCGCTGGTGCGGCAAACGCCAACTCGGCAGCGGAAGGACGAAGTTCTTCGAGTACGTCTGCTCTCCAAATAGTGTGCGCTATTTTTGCGGGGTGCCATTTCGTCGTCGACTGTTCGTGTGTTTTTTTTTTTAATGAATGTTGTAAGTAAATTTTCTGGAACAGAGAATAAAATCTGTAATAAATACATGAAGAAGGATTGTCCAAAGAAAAACATTTTTTTTGTCGTCACCGTCTGGGTAGACGGTGAGAACCCGACCGAGCCGCCACTCGTTCGAAGGGAGGTTCTCTTTCTTAATGACGACCAGATCCCCCACTTGGAGATGACGATCTGGAAATTGCCACTTATTGCGCTTATCCAGTTCTTTCCAATATTTCTCCTTCCAGCGCTGGCAAAATTGCTGATTGATTGCCTTTAACCGTTGCCATCGATTGATGATGAACATAGCGGGCTCTTTGATTTCAGGCTCGGCTATAGAGAGGAAAGGGCCACCAATCGGAGAAAGGCCTGGAGTGAAAGCAAGAAGATCCGTAGGATCTTCCGACATTGGAGATATGGGTCTGGAGTTCAGACTCCTTGCTAAGTAGAGTTGCTAGTTCTTCAAACGTGTCCTTAGTGGAGGAAGTCGACTTGTGGAAAAAGGTTTTAAAACTTTTTACTCCCGCTTCCCAAAGGCCACCCATATGTAGGGCGCCTGGAGGATTGAAGTGCCATGAAAACCTTTTAAATGGCTATACATGACAGTCACAAGTGCCTTGGTAGCTTCCAGGAAATCGCGGGTGAGTATTTTGGAGGCTAACACAACCGCGCCTCGCTATGAACCTTGCGAACGTTGCCGAAAACTTCTCGGACGTCAGATCGGAGGCAGGTTCCAAGTGGATAGCCTTGGTATTAAAACACAAAAAGACGCAGACGTTACCTTTCGTAATAAGGCACGCCCGTCCTGTGTAGTTTTTAATATCAAACGGACCCGCAAATTTGACGCCCGTGTGATAAAATTCTCTGGAAAAGTAGATCTTTTAACTGGCAGGTCACCAATCATCTGAGTTTGTAGTCTTTTCCTCTGAACTATACAGACGCTGCAGGTGTTGAGAATGGATTTGACCAAAATCTTTAGCTTAGGAACCCAATACTTGGCTCGGATAAGCCTCATCATCAATTGGTTTCCTCCATGAAAGGAGAAACTATGGACATATCGAACCAAAAGACGGGTGAATTGGCAGTTGTAAGGAATGAGACTGGTATGTCGCTCATCATTACATAGCGACTCTGATGCCTTTAACCGCCCACAGGATTGGAATAAACTTTTTTGGTCAAGGAACGGCTTCAAGTTAAGGATAGAACTTGATATCGAAACTTGCTTCTTTTCAAGCAAACGGCTCTAGTGAATATTCCCTTCGCTGTGTATACAGAAGAAACAAGTCGTGTGATTTGGAAAGCTCGTCGTGACTAAGTTCACTCGGAAAACTGGACGATCATTTTCGACAGGACTGGCGGATAGGTATCACATACTTTATGAGTGCCCTATCGAACCTGGATATGTGCTCGAAAATGTTGCGCCCGAGGAGTTGAGCTGAACGCTGCTCTGGAACCACTTCCAGAATTTCTTCTGGAGGAGCTGGCCACTGGTCAGCAACCATTCCGGTCCACAAATTGCTGTCATTGAGCTCTGAAGGTGTCACCCCTCTACTTGCTAAATCAGCTAGATTTGGCTCTGACCGAATATGCGACCAGTTATCAGGTGTTCCAATGGCATGCGTTATTTTGGCCACGCGACTCCCCACAAATGACGTCCATTTGTACGGAGGCTTACTAAGCCATGCGAGCACGATAGTTAAATCCATTCAGTAAAACAACTCGACATTATTAAAAGACAGCTGAGGAACTAGAATTGAGGACAGTTCCGCTAAAAGCACTGCGCAACACAACTCTAGACGTGGTAGAGAAACCGTCTTTATAGGAGCCACTCTGGTTTTGGATGTTAAAAGATGAGTAAAAACGAATCCGTCTACCTCAACTCTAACATAAAGCGCTGCGCCATAAGACCGTTCTGATGCATCGCAGAAGCCATGGTACTGCATTTTGGCATGGGGGTTGAAGTTTACCTATACGAATCTTACCGAGAAGAGGATAATTTTAAAGAATCTCTTGCCTGCGCCGTACAAGCTGCTCAGGCAAGAGATCATCCCAAGCAAGTTCGTGAAGCCCAGATTTCCGGCATAAAAATCTTGGCTTGGACTATCGCGGGTGCCAACCAGCCTGCCGGGTCGAGTAATCTAGAATTTTGAGGAAGCGTTTCGTAGGGAACTCCGAGGGCGCAAAGAAGAAATCATCCGTTGGATGCCGAGCGTCTTTGCTACGCTAGCTTCTTCTATCTGCAAAAAGTCAGCTCGCAAGAGGTGGTCCTTAGGAACTTGGCTCAACACCCCTTTCTTATTGGAAGTCCATTTTCTAAGGAAAAGCCAGCAGAATCGAGCGCTTTGCGAATCTCTTGGCTGGCTTTGATTTCCTGCTCTTCATTAAGTGGAAAAAGATCATGTTTTCTTTTTAGACCTAGCACTTTAAAAAGTACAAATTGGTCGTCCGCCTATCTGTTCGTTTTTTGAACACCTATAACTCAGAAACTATAAAAGCTAGAAACACCAAATTTGGCATGTAGGTTTGTCTATATTTTGCATTGATCAAGTTTGTTTTAGACTTTTGCCACACCTCCCTCCGCCTCTAGAAATTGAAAAACAAAATTTTAAAGACGAGGAGAACCTTTAAGATTTTTGGTATATATAATACTCACTATAGTCCAAACCTATCATTCCAATCGGTTGATAAACGCGGAAGTTATTCAACTAACAATGTTACAGGCAAAAGGAAGAAGAAGAGACGCTAGCCGCCTCTATGTTTATCAAGTGGCGCCATCTATTGATGGTACGCAACATTGAACAATAATCTTTAGTGAACGCTTTGCTTTCAAAAAGTACTGGGTCTCCGTCGAGCTTGCTCCACTGTAGCTTACTGCATTTTTATATCATATTTCTCCTCAAATTTTTAAATTTTTGCGTAATTTTTTAAAAGAGAAAGTCGGTGCGACACTTTAGGATGGGCTCCAAAGAATCGCATTTTTTTCACACATTATTATTTTATAGCGGGAAATCGGAAAATAGAAAAAAGTGTCGGTAAGTAGGAGGCATAAAGAAGATTATGCAAACTGGATGCGAACTTAACATATCTGTAATATTTCAACCAAACGTAGGAGCGAGTTTTCAGAAGAACATCCGGCTCCAAGGACCAATATTTCGTCGGGGGCAGAGAATCCACACTTAAGTCCCAAATCCAATATTAAAACTCAGCAATTTCAGTATATTATTTCACTTAAATACTTCTTTTCTTCACTTGCAGAAGACAGTTGAAATGTCAATAACATGGAAACTTAGTCGGTTCTTTTAAGAACAGAGGAAAGAGCAGCGTGTGGTGAAAGGTGCACCTATGCGCGCGACAGTGATGCCGGTTTAGCCGATATTATTTGGTGGCATAAACAGTTAGTAATAATGCCAATATCTATTATTTCTACAACAGTGCCAAAAATTTGTTTCTGGAACCTCTGATAGTTAGGAGCGTGATTTCAAATCACGATGCTACGTTTGCCGGTTTATGGTTTACTACTTATTTGGTTCGGTACACTCGGACAATGAAACAACAGGGCCTAAACGGGCATGAATACTAACACAGCGTATCGGTAGTGCCCAAGACCTCGTCACCCTGGTGGGAAACCAAGAGAGGGGAGACGAGAGCCCAGATTTCAACCTTTTCACTCTTTGCTAGCATCACACAATCATCTAGAATCGGTTATACATATATATAGATCCACACATCCACACGTACATATAGACATGTCTAGTCTATTAAATACACCCTTGCAGAGGGTATTATAATTTTGTCACGAAATGCGTAACGCATTGAAGGAAGCTTCACAGACCCCATTAAGTATATATATTCTTGATCAGGGCGACGAGCTGAGTCGATATAGCCATGTCCGTCTGTCCGTCTGTTTCTATGCAAACTAGTCTCTCAGTTTTGAAGCTATCTTGATGAAACTTGGCACAGATCCGTCTTTTTGCTGCACGCAGTACATATGTCGAAACCGGATCGTATGACTATATCATATAGCTGCCATAGGAACGATCCGTTGGAATTAAACATTTGGTATGAAAAACTTCTTTGTTTCTCAAAATATCTCAACCAAATATACACAGTGTGTGTTTGATTAAGTTTTAAACAGGATGACCAAATTTGGTGTAAATCGGACTACTATATCATATAGCTGCCATAGGAACGATCGGTTCGAAATCAACATTTAACAAATTTTGTAAAAAATCTGACGGCTTATGCAAATCTCTGCAAGGGTATCCAAACTTTGCCGCGCCAAAGTTAGCTTGCGCTATATTTTAAATTTATTTTAATTAAAACAATGTAATTACCTCGCCAAAATATTAAATATAGACTAGGAACTGGTTAAAGCAACCTTTGGGAACTATTTAAAAAGTTCCGTCCGTTCTGCGTTGGTACATATTTCCTTTTATTCTATTATAATTTAAAAAGGCAAAAATTGACAAAAAGCATTTTTTTAGTCTTCTAAAATACAATTCATACAATTCAATCTAATACAGTTCAATACAATACAATTCGAAATACAGTGGAGTCCCGATAATTTGAAATGAGGATCACATTTTTGACGAATTAAACAGGAATTCGATTTCATAAACGCGACATAACTGTCTGTGTTGGATAAGATGGCACCGTTGTCTTCATTTTTGAATTTTTATTATTTTAAGTTAATTCAAGTAGCTCTCTCTCGTCGCTTGGGTCGAATTCTATCTTAAGAAAGAATTTATTGAAAATTATGAAATATTATATTTTAGTTGTCGTAAACACTGATCTGATACGCATCGTTCTTTTGTTGTCGCCAGTGGCCGAAATAACTTAATTAAGAAATTAAACGTGTCTAATAAAATCATTTTTCGTTCTTCACAAAAACTCTTGTCAATTTTCATGTTGCCCGAGCAGGGACAAGTTTGATTTTTATACCCTTGCAGAGGGTATTATAATTTTGTCACGAAATGTGTAACGCATTGAAGGAAGCCTCACAGACCCCATAAAGTATATATATTCTTGATCAGGGCGACGAGCTGAGTCGATATAGCCATGTCCGTCTGTCTGTCCGTCTGTCAGTCTGTTTCTATGCAAACTAGTCTCTCAGTTTTGAAGCTATCTTGATGAAACTTGGTACAGGTTTATCTTTTTGCTGCACGCAGCACATATGTCGGAGCCGGCCGGATCGGATAACTATATCATATAGCTGCCATAGGAACGATCGGTTGGAAATAAACATTTAGTAAGAAAAACTTTTTTGTCTTTCAAGATATCTCAACTAAATATACACATTGTGTGTTTGATTAAGTTTTAAACAGGCTGACCAAATTTGATGTAAATCGGACTACTATATGATATAGCTGCCATAGGAACGATCGGTTCGAAAACAACATTTAGTATGAAAAACTTTATTGTTTCTCAAAATATCTCAACCAAATATATACATTGTGTGTTTGATTAAGTTGTAAACAGGCTGATTAAATTTGGTGTAAATCGGACTACTATATCATATAGCTGCCATAGGAATGATCGGTTCGAAATCAACATTTAACAAATTTTGTAAAAATCTGACGGCTTACACAGGGCACTGCAAGAGGTATCCAAACTTTGGCGTGCCAAAGTTAGCTTGCGCTATATTTTTTAATAAATAAAAGCCAACTAGGCAAGTGACATTGTGTTTAAAAGTGACAGTGACACAAACCTATACAAACGAATATTAAAAGTTAAGATCACGTTTATAACAAAACCAACAAATAAACATACATATTCCAATGAATTGGCCCGTGACAGTTAGAATAAATTAAAAATAGAGCGCAAGCTAACTTTGGCGCCGCAAAGTTTGGATACCCTTGCAGTGCCCTGTGTAAGCCGTCAAATTTTTTCAAAACTTGTTAAATGTTGATTTCGAACCGATCGTTCTATGGCAGCTATATGATATAGTAGTCCGATTTACACCAAATTTGGTCAGCGTGTTTAAAACCTAATCAAACACACAATGTGTATTTTTAGACCCAGTACTTTGAAAAAGTACAAATGGGTCTATTACGTTTGTGCAAATGTGCGTAACAGGCAGAAGGAGGCGTGGCAGACCCCATAAAGTATATATATTCTTGATCAGCATCAACAGCCGAGTCGATATAGACATGTCCGTCTGTCTGTCTGTCCGTCTGTCCGTCTGTCTGTCTGTCTGTCTGTCCCTTTTTGTGTCGCCTAGATCTCAGAGACTATAAGAGCTAGAGACACCAAATTTGGCATGTAGGTTCATCTATATCTCCCATTGATCAAGTTTGTTTTAGATTTTTGCCACGCCCCCTCCGCCCCTGGAAATTGATATACAAAATTAAATTGGAATTACAAGAGCCCCTTGAATGCTAGCCCCTTGATTTTTGGTACATATAATATACACTATAATCCAAGCCTGTCCAGAAAATTTCATTCCAATCGGATGATAAACGCGGAAGTTATTCAACTAACAATGTTACGGGCAAAAGGAAGAAGAAGAGACGCTAGCGACCTCTGTGTTAATTAACTTATTTCGTAATGGCGCCATCTATTGCATGGTAGGGAACGATGAAGAACAATCTATAGTGAACGCTTTGCTCTTAAAAAGTACTGGGTCTCCTACTGTCGAGCTTGCTCCACTGTAGCTTACTGCATTTTTGATGTTGTTTTCGAACCGATCGTTCCTATGGCAGCTATATGATATAGTATTCCGATTTACTCAAAATTTGGTCATCCTGTTTAAAACTTAATCAAACACACAGTGTGTATATTTGGTTGACATATTTTGAGAAACAAAAAAGTTTTTCTTACTAAATGTTTATTTCCAACCGATCGTTCCTATGGCAGCTATATGATATAGTTATCCGATCCGGCCGGCTCCGACATATGTACTGCGTGCAGCAAAAAGACGGATCTGTGCCAAGTTTCATCAAGATAGCTTCAAAACTGAGAGACTAGTTTGCATAGAAACAGACGGAAACACGGACAGACGGACAGACATACGGACATGGCTATATCGACTCAGCTTGTCGCCCTGATCAAGAATATTTATACTTTATGGGGTCTGTGAGGCTTCCTTCAGTGCGTTACACATTTCGTGACAAAATTATAATACCCTCTGCAAGGGTATAAAAATAGTTTCAATTTGTTTAATGTTATAAATAGTTTATTTTATCATAAATCCAAGATTAGAATATTTGAAGTTTTGTTTTTGGGTATTTCCGGTACTTTTCATCTTAGTGATGATGCAATTGCAAGTAACTTCGAGCATAACAACTGTCCTTAATGGAGAAAACTTGTTGAAAGTTTCATGCAAATCTTTATTTAAGACAGTATTTCATTGTCATGGGGCCATGTTTCATTTTCACAAGATTTTGTTGACTAAGAGCTGAATGTTGCTTTTAATGTAATTTGGGGCGCAGAATCTAAATCCACCTTTGGTTGTTTTCTATCAGCCACTTTTCCACTTTTCGCCATATAACGTTTTGTTCAAAATTAAGGCACTACCCCTACATATCTTGGAATAACTAAAAAAGGGTTCACAATATTTAGTTAAAATAAATCCAAAACTCGTCAACAATATTATCTTTAAGCCGTGTTTGCATTGATTTTTAATTTGCCTAGCAGTTTCAGAGATATCGTTGAAAGTTTCAGAAAAAAAATTTGTTTTTATACCCTTGCAGAGGGTATTATAATTTTGTCACGATATGTGTAACGCATTGAAGGAAGCCTCACAGACCCCATGAAGTATATATATTCTTTATCAGGGCGACGAGCTGAGTCGATATAGCCATGTCCGTCTGTCCGCCTGTCCGTCTGTCCGCCTGTCCGTCTGTTTCTATGCAAACTAGTCTCTCAGTTTTGAAGCTATCTTGATGAAACTTGGTACAAGTCCGTCTTTTTGCTGCACGCAGTACATATGTCGAAACCGGCCGGATCGGATAACTATATCATATAGCTGCCATAGGAACGATCCGTTGGAAATAAACATTTAGTATGAAAAACATTTTTGTTTCTCAAGATATCTTAACCAAATATACACATTGTGTATTTGATTACGTTTTAAACAGGCTGACCAAATTTGGTGTAAATCGGACTACTATATCATATAGCTGCCATAGGAACGATCGGTTCGAACACAACATTGAGTATGAAAAACTTTTTGTTTCTCAAAATATCTCAACCAAATATAAACATTGTGTGTTTGATTAAGTTTTAAATAGGCTGACCAAATTTGGTGTAAATCGGACTACCATATTATATAGCTGCTGTAGGAACGATCGGTTCGAAATCAACATTTAACAAATTTTGTAAAAAATCTGACGGCTTACACAGGGCACTGCAAGGGTATCCAAACTTTGGCGTGCCAAAGTTAGCTTGCGCTATATTTTTATACCCTGTGGGGTATATTAAGTTTGTTCAAAAAATAAAAGTTTGTAACAGGCAGAAGGAGGCGTGGCAGACCTCATGAAGTATATATATTCTTGATCAGGGCGACGAGCTTAGTCGATATAGCCATGTCCGTCTGTCCGTCGGTCCGTCGGTCCGTCTGTCTGTCCGTGTGAACAACGAGATCTCAGAGACGGTAAGACCTAAGAGCACCAAATTTGATATGAAGACTTCTTAAATTTGCACGCAGATCAAGTTTATTTCAAATTTTTGATACCACCTCCCCCTTCGCCAAAAATTAAAAAAAATGCATAACACTGGTAATTATGAAGCTAGATACTTGAGCTTCGGCACGATCAATACTTGGTCGTATATGGATGCACCGTTAAAAATTGATCAAGATCGGATAATAAATACGGAAGTTGTTAAGATAATTATTACGCCAATACCGCCTGTTTTTTGTTACACCTTACATATATACGAACAATCTTACATGTATTGGTATCTATTTCATAAATGTATTGGTTCATCCCTCTATTGCTATTGCTATTGCACTGTGCAATCTTCTTCGCTCTCTGGCTCTCGCGCTCTCATTGCGATTCGCCTGACACGTGTCAAACACAAAGGCGTAGCCACCAATTTTAATTAGGAGATTTTAATATTCATAGAGGAATGAACCCTTCTGTCTTTATTGGCTACGCCTATGCAGGTTTGTCAATGTTCCCACGCATCTTTGTGACTCTTTAGTTCGTTGCGAGAGTTTCGAATGTGCTGGCGTGTAATTCTAATTGTAACGATTTGCTACAATATAAATCAATATAAAACGTAATTTTCATTACGATCTTATAAATTTATTCGCTAAATAGTTCGTGTAATTAACATAACTACCACAGGGTATTCTGCAGTCGGGCCCTCCCGACTGAATGATATATTTTAATAAATAAAAGCCAACTAGTCAAGTGACATTGTGTATAAAAGTGACAGTGACACAAACCTATACAAACGAATATTAAAAGTTAAAATCACGTTTATAACAAAACCAACAAATAAACATACATATTCCAATGAATTGGCCCGTGACAGTTAGAATAAATTAAAAATAGAGCGCAAGCTAACTTTGGCGCCGCAAAGTTTGGATACCCTTGCCGAGATTTGCATAAGCCGTCAGATTTTTTACAAAATTTGTTAAATGTTGATTTCGAACCGATCGTTCGAATGGCAGCTATATGATATAGTAGTCCGATCTACACCAAATTTGGTCAGCGTGTTTAAAACCTAATCAAACACACAATGTGTTTTTTTGATGTTGTTTTCGAACCGATCGTTCCTATGGCAGCTATATGATATAGTAGTCCGATTTACTCAAAATTTGGTCATCCTGTTTAAAACTTAATCAAACACACAGTGTGTATATTTGGTTGACATATTTTGAGAAACAAAAACGTTTTTCATACTAAGTGTTGTTTTCGAACCGATCGTTCCTATGGCAGCTATATGATATAGTAGTCCGATTTACACCAAATTTGGTCAGCGTGTTTAAAACCTAATCAAACACACAATGTGTATTTTTGATGTTGTTTTCGAACCGATCGTTCCTATGGCAGCTATATGATATAGTATTCCGATTTACTCAAAATTTGGTCATCCTGTTTTAAACTTAATCAAACACACAGTGTGTATATTTGGTTGACATATTTTGAGAAACAAAAAAGTTTTTCTTACTAAATGTTTATTTCCCACCGATCGTTCCTATGGCAGCTATATGATATAGTTATACGATCCGGCCGGCTCCGACATATGTACTGCGTGCAGCAAAAAGACGGATCTGGGCCAAGTTTCATCAAGATAGCTTCAAAACTGAGAGACTAGTTTGCATAGAAACAGACGGACACACGGACAGACGGACAGACATACGGACATGGCTATATCGACTCAGCTTGTCGCCCTGATCAAGAATATATATACTTTATGGGGTCTGTGAGGCTTCCTTCAGTGCGTTACACATTTCGTGACAAAATTATAATACCCTCTGCAAGGGTATAAAAATAGTTTCAATTTGTTTAATGTTATAAATAGTTTATTTTATCATAAATCCAAGATAAGAATATTTGAAGTTTTGTTTTTGGGTATTTCCGGTACTTTTCATCTTAGTGATGATGCAATTGCAAGTAACTTCGAGCATAACAACTGTCCTTAATGTAGAAAACTTGTTGAAAGTTTCATGCAAATCTTTATTTAAGACAGTATTTCATTGTCATGGGGCCATGTTTCATTTTCACTTGTGGGACCTTTTTTCCTTGGGGCCTTACTTCCTACCCCCAAACAATCTGGCCAAATTTGGTGCAAATCGGACTGGTTTGAAATCATTCTACATGGGAACAAGATTTTGTTGACTAAGAGCTGAATGTTGCTTTTAATGTAATTTGGGGCGCAGAATCTAAATCCACCTTTGGTTGTTTTCTATCAGCCACTTTTCCACTTTTCGCCATATAACGTTTTGGTCAAAATTAAGGCACTACCGCTACATATCTTGGAATAACTAAAATATAGCGCAAGCTAACTGTTTAAAACTAAAACAAACACACAATGTGTATATTTGGTTAAGATATCTTGAGAAACAAAAAAGGTTTTCATACTAAATGTTGTTTTCGAACCGATCGTTCCTATGGCAGCTATATGATATAGTTATCCGATCCGGCCGGTTCCGACATTTGTACTGCGTGCAGCAAAAAGACGGACCTGTACCAAGTTTCATAAAGATAGCTTCAAAACTGAGAGACTAGTTTGCATAGAAACAGACGGACACACGGACAGACGGACATACGGACATACGGACAGACGGATCAAGAATATATATACTTCATGGGGTCTGTGAGGCTTCCTTCAATGCGTTACACATATCGTGACAAAATTATAATACCCTCTGCAGAGGTAAGGGCGACGAGCTGAGTCGATATAGCCATGTCCGTCTGTCCGTCTGTCCGTCTGTTTCTATGCAAACTAGTCTCTCAGTTTTGAAGCTATCTTGATGAAACTTGGTACAAGTCCGTCTTTTTGCTGCACGCAGTACATATGTCGAAACCGGCCGGATCGGATAACTATATCATATAGCTGCCATAGGAACGATCCGTTGGAAATAAACATTTAGTATGAAAAACTTTTTGTTTCTCAAAACATCTTAACCAAATATACACATTGTGTGTTTGATTAAGTTTAAAACAAGCTGACAAAATTTGGTTCAAATCGGACTACTATATCATATAGCTGCCATAGGAACGATCGGTTCGAAAACAACATTTAGTAAGAAAATCTTTTTTGTTTCTCAAAACATCTTAACCAAATATACACATTGTGTGTTTGATTAAGTTTAAAACAGGCTCACCAAATTTGGTGTAAATCGGACTACTATATCATATAGCTGCCATAGGAACGATCGGTTCAAAAACAACATTTAGTATGAAAAACTTTTTTGTTTCTCAAAATATCTCAACCAAATATACACATTGTTTGTTTGATTAAGTTTTAAACAGGCTGACAAAATTTGGTGTAAATCGGACTACTATATCATATAGCTACCATAGGAACGATCGGTTCGAAAACAACATTTAGTAAGAAAATCTTTTTTGTTTCTCAAAACATCTTAGCCAAATATACACATTGTGTGTTTGATTAAGTTTAAAACAGGCTGACCAAATTTGGTGTAAATCGGACTACTATATCATATAGCTGCCATAGGAACGATCGGTTCGAAAACAACATTTAGTATGAAAAACTTTTTTTTTCTCAAAATATCTCAACCAAATATACACATTGTGTGTTTGATTAAGTTTTAAACAGGCTGACCAAATTTGGTGTAAATCGGACTACTATATCATATAGCTGCCATAGGAACGATCGGTTCAAAAACAACATTTAGTATGAAAAACTTTTTTGTTTCTCAAAATATCTTAACCAAATATACACATTGTGTGTTTGATTAGTTTTTAAACATGCTGACCAAATTTGGTGTAAATCGGACTACTATATCATATAGCTGCCATAGGAACGATCGGTTCGAAAACAACATTTAGTATGAAAAACTTTTTTTTTCTCAAAATATCTCAACCAAATATACACATTGTGTGTTTGATTAAGTTTTAAATAGGCTGACCCAATTTGGTGTAAATCGGATTACTATATCATATAGCTACCATAGGAACGATCGGTTCGAAAACAACATTTAGTAAGAAAAACTTTTTGTTTCTCAAAATATCTCAACCAAATATACACATTGTGTGTTTGATTAAGTTTTAAACAGGCTGACCAAATTTGGTGTAAGTCGGACTACTATATCATATAGCTGCCATAGGAACGATCGGCTCAAAATCAACATTTAACAAATTTTGTAAAAGATCTGACGGCTTACACAGGGCACTGCAAGGGTTAAAAGTTCATAAAAAATGAATGAGAGAAAAATTTTACAGTATTGGTCCAAAAACATTTAGGCAAACATGTTTCAAATATATTTTTTATAGTCGGTGCACAAATATAAAATTTTTAAAATAATAATGTAATTACATCTTATCGAAATCGTTTATTTTGTAAGATTTTCTTAAAATATCTTGTTTAGAAGGTTTATTTTAAATGCTCCATCTGTTTTAATTTGATTTATCATAAAGCTTAAAAATCACAATCTACTCCCAGCCGATCAATTTGAAGAAAATAACCATTTATAATTTGCATTTTTTTTATTTTTTTATTTTTATTTAACAATCATTACTCAGCCATTTTTTCTGAATTTTTATTGCAGTTGATTGTTAATTTGAGGTCGCTGATTTCAAATCAAGTCTCCATTTTCTTCCATCAGCTCGCGTTCTAAAGATACAGGTACTAATTGTATTTTTGATTTTTTATCATTAAAAAAAAAGTTTAAAAAAAGTTAAAATGTAAAATTTTTAACTTTTATAATTCTACTAGCTTACAAAGCAAGCAAAAATTAAAAAAAATTTAGATTGAGCATACTTTGGATTTTTTATGGAACCATTAGACTTACCTCATGTATCTTCAATGGTATTTCAGTAATATTGCCTCGAACATTTATCTGACGAAGCAAAAGGACCTTGATTACTTCATCAGCATTCAGCCCCAAAAGCATAGATAATGTGTCGACAATTTCTCGATCCGCTTTTGATAAATCACATCCCTCTCCATCAATATCCATAAATTCAATATTACCTAACCATAAAATTGAGCTTAAGACTTTAAAAATGCTATCAATAATTAATTGGGGAATTTGTAATACTGTAAATGCCATTGTCAGTTCATCAAACTTATTTGACTCAAAATTTATATCTAATAAAGTGTCGTTGGAGGTATTTAGATATTTATAAAAGTCTGGTGGTTTTAAGTGCAACATTTCAGCCAGTTCCTTATTGGTTTGTCCTTGAGCTACTAATTGATGCATCACATGGTAATTTCGTTCTCCTTGACTTTGAAATGTTATCCGTGATTGCTCAAGTAGGTAATCTTGTATAACACATCCTTTGATATTGTGGTTATCATCAAAACATACTTGCATAAATTTTCCAAAGCGAGAACTATTATCGTTTCGAATCGTTTTTGCATTGCCTAAAATATAAATATTATAATTAGAAAAGATTAATAATTTCATAATATGATCGCCAAATGCCAAAAATTTTGAAAATACTTCAGTTTCTTGTATCAATGATGTGATTTTCATTTTGAATAATATAAAATAATGTCATATAATGCGCCTTGCTAATTTGAATGAACCCTTAAGCAATCGAAAAGTTTCAACTAATGGAAATGTGCTAACCATTATATTGTTTTTAAAATAACTTGCAACTATGTTAAGATTATTAAAAAAAAAACAAATAAAATTTATCAGGCAGAAGGAGGCGTGGCAGACCCCATAAAGTATATTTATAAATTCCTGATAAACATCAGAAGCCAAGTCGATATAGCAGTATCCGTCTGCCAGATTTTTGAGTTCCTAGATCTCAGAGACTATAAGAGCTAGAGACACCAAATTTGACCACCCCAAAGACAAAACTTTAAAGACGAATTACAAGACAACTTTTTTGGTATATTTAATTCAAACTATAGTCCGAACCTGTCCTGAAAATTTTATTCCAATCGGATGATAAACGCGGAAGTTATTCAACAAACAATGTTACGGGTTAAAGGAAGAAGATATGCTAGCGACCTCTTTGTTTCTCAACAGATATCTTCGTAGTGGCGCCATCTATTAAATGGTACGCAACATTGAAGAACAATCTGTAGTGAACGCTTTGCACTCAAAAAATTGCACAAAAAACTGTCGAACTTCCCGGCGCTTCTTTAGTTATTCTATATTTTAGTTTTTATTTACCTCGTCGCCATTAAACCGCTAATTGCCCGAGAGAATGCACAATATTTTATGGTTTTATATAATACTAGGGGCTTGCCCTGCTCCTTCGCTCGCCAACCCCCGGCTCGCTACGCTCGCTGAAATCTCGAGGAAAAATGTCGAGTGAATATAGGAAACATTTCTCACAGCTATAGCCAGACCTTATGTCATTTCTAATTATATACCGGGAATTGTAAATTCAATTTTTCTCGTAGTTGGACTTAAGATAATAGTAATAAGTAGTACTTTATATAATACTAGGGGGTTTGCCGCCTGCTCGCTTCGCTCTCCAACTCCCGGCTCGCTACGCTCGCTGAAATCTCGGGGAGAAATGTGGAGTGAAAATAGGGATCACTTCTCACAGCTATAGCCGGACGTTATGTCATTTTTAATAAAAAAAGTGGGAAATGTAAAATCAATTTTTCCCTGTAGTTGGACTTAAACTAATAGTAATAAGTAGTACTTTATATAATATTGAGAAGTTACATTTTCGCTGCTCGCTGTTTTAAAGTTTTCGATGCAATTGGATTATTGCAGCAAGAGTGAGTAACAGTGCCATACACTGAAAATTGATTTTGAAAGTCGCAGCACTAATGAATCGTAACACCCCACCCTCAGGTGGGCGGTAGCAGTGAGTAAGAAATACATAATCTGTGAGTTTGGTTAAGATAGCTCAAAAAACAAAAACAAATTTCATACTAAGCAAACGCGTTAAAACAGGACTGAGCCTCCTGCCTCAAATACCGTTTCACAAGCAGCACACTTGGAACCCAACACGGCAAAGCAGTATCAACCAACGGACCAGCAACAAAGTAATTCTGAAGCATTATTATTTAACCTGCAGCAAAGCCTTATGGACTTCATGGCATTTATGCGGACAACCATGCAAGATTTAATGCGAAACCAAAATCTTTTGATGCAAATGCACACACAATCACAACAATCAAAATAATCGATGGCTACCCTACGTATATCTATGTGGAACGCTAATGGCGTTTCACAACGTAAACTTGAGTAAGCTCAATTTCTTCTCGACAATCATATCGACGTTATGCTACTCTCAGAATAATAATTTTAATCTACGAGGCTACCTCTTCTACGGAACAAATCATCTCGATGGTAAAGCACATGGTGGTACTGGTATTCTGATTAGAAACCGCATCAAGCACCACTGCCAAGAATTTGCTGAAAACTACCTACAGGCCACATCTTTAAACATAAAACTGGACAATGGTAGCCAACTTACTCTAGCCGCCGTATACTGCCCCCTCGCTTTACCATAACTGAAGGTGAGTTTACGCAGTTTTTTAACTCACTTGGAGAACACTTTATAGCAGGAGGAGACTACAATGCCAAGCACACACACTGGGGATCTCGACTCGTTAACCCAAAAGGAAAGCAGCTTTACAATGCCGTTATTAAAGCTAACAATAAGCTAGACCACGTTTCTCCCGGTAGACCAACATACTGGCCAACAGATTCCAAGAAACTACCCGATTTAATTGACTTTGCAATTACTAAAAATATTCCTCGAAGTCTGATAAGCGCCGAATGTCTTTCAGATCTCTCATCTGGTCACTCACCTGTTCTAATAAAACTACTTCGACAAACAGAGTCCGTAGATCAACCGATTAGACTGACTTCGCAGAAAACCAATTGGCTTCGATACAAAAAATATATTAGTTCACATATTGAACTAAAACCTCTCCTTAACGTTGAAGCTAACATCGAACACTGTGTAAATACACTGGAGTCCGTCCTCGTCACTGCAGCTCGTATTGCAACACCTGATACTAAACAAGTACTACACATCCAAAAGAAGTCACATCTAGAAATCGAACAGCTCGTTCAAGAAAAGCGACGATTACGTCGAGAATGGCAATTTTAAAAAGATCGCCTTCCGCACGGCATAGAATTAAAGACGCCACACGTAAACTCACCAAAGCCTTAAAGCAGGAAAAAGCATATGCTCAACGCCGTTATATAGAGAAATTATCAACATCTTGTAAAAAACACTCACTTTGGAGAGCTTTCCCCACCCTTTGTTCACCGACAGAAACCGTGATGCCCATCAGAAACTCCGTCGGCGGTTGGGCCCGCAGCGATGAAGATAGAGCCAGCACATTTGCGGCTCACCTTTAAAATGTGTTCCAACCAAATCCCGCAACAAATGCGTTTACACTACCATCATTAAGACGGCCTAATGCATAAAATTAGATCAACGCTTCCAAATAACACACACAAGCTTCTAAGGTCATATCTCTACGATAGAAAATTTGCAGTCAGATGTAACACAGCTTTATCCGACGATCACACCATTGGAGCCGGAGTTCCACAAGGCAACGTACTTGGGCCGACACTATACGTCCTCTACACAGCAGACATTCCAACAAGCAGGGAACTAACAACTTCTACCTTCGCTGATGATACAGCTATTTTCAGCCGCTTAAGATGCCCAATACAAGCACCTGCGCAATTGGCTCTTCACCTGGTCGACGTAGAAAAATGGCTATCCGACTGGCGGATAAATATAAATGAACAGAAATGCAAGCACGTTACGTTTACCCTGAACTGGGAAAATTGTCCACCGTTCAGATTAAACAACACCGTATTGCCTCAAGCAAACGAAGTGACGCAGACACATCGAAGCAAAGAGAACACACTTAAAACTAAAAGCCAATAGTCTTCACTGGCTTATTAACGCTCGCTCGTCCCTTAGTCTTGATCACAAGGTTCTGCTCTACAAATCTGTGCTAAAACCTATCTGGACCTATGGCTCCCAATTATGGGGGAGTGCTTGCAATAGCAATATTGATATTGTCCAGCGAGCCCAGTCGAAGATATTGAGAACCATCACCGGGGCACCGTGGTACGTTCGAAACGAAAACATACAAAGCGACCTGAATATCCAGCCGGTCAAAGATGTAATAACAGAACAGGAGACAAAGTACTTTGCCAAGCTTTCCACTCACCCCAACCACCTCGCGAGACGCCTAATAAGGTTGTGCAGCCGATCCCGTCTTCGTCGTATTGACCTACCAACCCAACGATAGACTTTAGGACCGCATGTCAATTTACAGTCCAAGAAGACTGTTAACTATTGTTTATTTATAAGATTTGCAAAATTATTGTTAGTCTCAAATTAAGAGAAGATCCAATAAATAAAAGCCAAATATTATTAAAAAAAAAAAATATCTTGAACCGTTTGGCCTACAGCGTGATGACTCAGTCAGTCAGGACAAAGAGTTTTATATATATAGATAGAGAATTTACATTTTCGCTGCTCGCTGTTTTAAAGTTTTCGCTGCATTGGATTATTGCAGCAAGAGCGAGTAACAGTGCCATATACTGAAAATTGATATTGAAAGTCGCAACATTAATGAATCGTAACACCCCCCCCCCCCCCCTCCCCATCCACCTGTCCATCTTCTTTTGATTGTTTATTAATAGCATTAAGAGCCACTGTTCCTATGGCAGCTATACCATATAGTGATCCGATCTTTACCAAATTTTTACAGAATGTTACAATGAGTACGAAATCCATAATCTGTGAGTTTGGTTGAGATATCTCAAAAAATAACAAAGATCTTCATACAAAGTTTTAATTTGCATCTGATTGTTCCCATGGCAGCTATATGATATGAGGTCCGATCTTGACCAAATTTTCTCAGGATGTAGCAGCGAGTAACAAATACATAATCTGTGAGTTTGGTGGAGATATCTCAAAAATAACAAAGATCTTCACACAAAGTTTTAATTTGCATCTGGTTGTTCCTATGCCAGCTATATGATATAGTGATCTTGATCAAATTTTCCAGGATGTAGCAGTGATTAAGAAATACATATTCTGTGAGTTTGGTTAAGATAGCTCAAAAAACAAAAAAAAATTTCATACCAAGCAATTTTGACCTTTGACCCCCATTTTAGCCCCTTCCAGTGGGGATATCAAAGATCCCGTCTTATTGCACTATAATTATGTCTCAGCTATGTTGTGTGAAAATTTCAGCTCAAAATCTTGAGCCGTTTGGCCTACAGCGTGAGGACTCAGTCAGGACAAAGAGTTTTACATATTACACATTTACACACTTCGGAACATAGAATGGAACTGGATTTAACATTAGAAGACAGTCAATAGGGGAACGTCATTGAGTATCATCTTGGCTCATTGTATCGCTCTCAGTAATGCTCGGAGGTACAGGCTCCCACAATATTTTTTTTTTTAATTCTTTTTTATTGCAACAGGCTTAGAGACTATGATATTAAAAAGACTAGACAAACAAGAAAGAAAGTGCGGTGTTGAAATAGATTGTAGTCTTTCTCTGCGGGACTGATGTTAATCATTGCGTCGCAGAGAAGGTGACTACTGCTATTTCTACCTATTTTGTTCCCTCTATATCCTTTGTTGTTCCCGCATGCTGCAGGCAGCAAAACTGCAGGCTTCCTCCCAGACTTCAGATGTTTCTAGCATCAGCTCGACCAAATTTGCTGGCGTAATTTCCCTACCAGCCACTGTCACAAGTCGCTGCCTTTGAGTATCAAACCACCCACAATTGAAAATGATGTGTTCGGCATCTTCGAGTGTCTCGCCTGCGCACCAAGTGCAGTGGGGGGATGCCTCATGGCCAAATCTGTGTAGATATTGGCGGAAACATCCGTGTCCACTCAGCAGCTGCGTTAAGTACAAGTTGACACTGCCATGTTTGCGGTCCATCTATCTGCTGATGCATGGAATCACTTTATGCTTCCAGCGTCCCTTGGACGAGCTTTGCCAGCTTCTCTGCCAGCTAACCATACTCGCCGCTCTTCCTCAGCTGTCCCGCTCTTGTGGCTGCATCTATTGCTTTCTCCTCTGTGGCCAGCAGATTAATTGGTAGCATGCCCGCAATGACCATGGCAACATCGTCGGAGACTGTCCTGAAAGCGCTACAAACACGCAGCGCACAGAGTCGATGAGTGGACTCAATGCCTCTGGCATAGCTCTTAACCTTCAAGGCGTCTGCCCATAAGGCCGCGGCATAGAGTGTGATGGATCTTGTCACGCTTGTAAGGAGCATCCTCCGCTCTTGTTTGGGTCTCCGCACGGCTCGAATGAGCTGCCTTGGCCTGCACTGATGCCAAGCGCTCTCGGAAACTTAGTTGGGTATCGATCATTACCCCTAGGTAACGAATAACCCTTTTGGAGGTTATGACGGTACCACCAATTCTGAATCGAGCTGTCTCCACTCTTTTACGGCTGCTGACAAGCACGGTTTCTGTCTTGTGTGAGGCCAACTCAAGTCCCACAGATTGAAGCCACTGCATAATAACCAGAGCGCAGAATTCCGTCGTACTTTCCACAAGAGTGGCCCCAAAACAGAGCCTTGGGGTACTCCTGCCGAAATGCTATATGACGCAGGGCCACCCATGCCGTATCTCAGCTCTCTACCGCAGAAATAGTTTCTTACCACTGCACATAGGTTCGGCAGAACGCCGAAGGCATATAGGGCATCCATAATGCTTCTCCAGTCAGCCGTATTAAAAGCATTCTTCACGTACAGGGTAGCAATGAGGCAGTATTGCTTGGAACGGCCTTTCTATCTGGTTCCTTCCTTTGCTTTTTAGGCAATCTCATTCACCGTGCGAATTGCATCCGTGGTGGAAAGAGACTTTCTAAAGCCGTATTGGTGTGGCGAAAGACCGCCGCCGCTACTAATTGCTTCCTCCAGTCTGGTGCAGGTTAGGCGTTCAAAGACCTTACCCAGTGTGTCAATTAGACAGATGGGTCTGAATGAAGAGGCTTCATCAGCCGGTTTGCCCGCCTTAGGGATTAGCACGAGCTTCTGCAGCTTCCATTTATCCGGAAAAATTCCTTAATAGAGGCATTTGGAATACACTGCTGCAAAAATGTCAGGTCGCAGTGAAATGGCAAGTTTGACGGCACGGTTCGGTAAGGCATCTGGTCCAGGTGCCTTTCCAGGCTTCAACCTCCGGCCCGCTGCAAGTACCTCCTCGGTAGTAATGGGCTCCACTGCAAAAGGGGCTGTTTGGCTGCTAATGTGCTGTACTCCTCTGTTCAGAAGAAAGTCATCCCACTTTTTTGTAAGCCTTGCCCCAAGGATCCTGGTCCGCCGAGTCACATAGCTGGAGAAAGCACTCTCGCTTGCTGGTGCGAATTGCATTTTTTAAAGCCCGCCTGGTCTCTCTAAAGCGCAAATGCAGAACTGGCCAGTCCTCGCTGTTTCTTCTACTTGCTGGTAAAGTTCTCTTGCAGATAAGCAATTCCTGCGTGATTTTGCGATTACGTCGTTCCACCAATGCGTTAGTTTGTGATGCCTCCTGTATGTTTTGCTTACCGCCATGCTTACGTCACAGGCCTGTTTAAGGTGGCGTGACAGCTGATCCGACATATTGTGTGCTGATCCTGATACTACCAAATCACTTCACGCTTCCGCAAAGCCCTGGCAGTCAAGCGTGCTCTCCTTGTAGAACCGGCCCCTGAAAGGTACATTTGCAGCTGTACTTGTTAAGCCTCCAATGGAAAAAATGATTGCCTTGTGGTCACTGCCAGTATAGTGGTCACCTAAACGCCATTTTGATGAGGCGAACAGGCAACTGCTCCAAATGTAAGATCAATGACTGATCCTGTTCCGGCTCGGCTAAAAGTATGGCTCGAGCCTTGATTCAGCAGTGGTAAGTCAAGAGCGGCAAATGCTTCAAGGAGGCAGCGGCCCCTAGCATTAGTTAGGGAGCTGCCCCACTCTTGAGCCCAGGCATTAAAGTCTCCCGCTATGATGGCTGGCCTGTGGTTTCGGGCATCTGTCGCAAGTTCATCCAAAGCGTTGTTGAATTCCTCATAGCTGAAGCTTGGTAGCAGGTAACAGCTATAGAGCCAATGAACGCCAAGCCTAGCTTTCACAAAATGAGTTACTGGAGATGTGAATCCTCGAACTACTAACGGCTAGTGGACACAGTTTCCCTCCAGCAATGTGGCTTTCCTGCTTCCCATTTGCAGCGCAAAGAA
Organism: Drosophila testacea; assembly: GCA_035043265.1. Classification (NCBI taxonomy): domain Eukaryota; kingdom Metazoa; phylum Arthropoda; class Insecta; order Diptera; family Drosophilidae; genus Drosophila; species Drosophila testacea. The sequence goes on from JAWNND010000204.1 coordinate 57,691, forward strand.
AACATTTTGCATTATTGGTGCATTCATAATTGCGGTCTGGGTACCGCCAAAAGCTGGACGTAGTCTCTTTATGGAGTTTTCGGCAAGAACGATATCAAGCTGGGTTTTGAACGCAGATGTCAGATGTTCGTCCAAATCTCTCACCTCAATTTGCACTTCCTGCGTAAGGACACGTGTTGCCAGTTGCCCGCCAAGCGCTTGTCCAATGTCATCTCTGAGTTAGCTTAATTTTTCAGCCATGGGCTCCTTTAACTCCAGGAGTAGGTCACCTTTCGCAGTTCTTCTAACCTTGCTCACATTTTCTCCGATAGAGTTCAGTTTAACATTTTGGCTACGCGTGACCATTTGCAAAATTGCACTGTAGGTTAAATCCTCCTTGGCCTCTATTAAAATGGCGTCGGGACGAGGTTTCAGCTGGTGCCGGGGGTTCGGCTTGTCTTGCGGATTTGCTCGTTTTTATCTTGTCGGCTGTTGACAACAGTCCATTTCTCTTTTCGATGGGCTTGAGCATGTACAACCGGACTTTGTGTCGTCTGCGGAGGAGTGCGAGGCACTTTGGGGCGTACCAAAAACGCTTGCTTCGAATGGTTCATCATCATACTGCAAAATCCCTAGTGCAGTCCTTCGGTGACCACAGGTTTCCCTTGACTTTTAACCGGTGGGGTTATACCGCCCCGATTCGGTTTCCAGAGCCCCTTTTAATGAGTCCCGCCGCAGTGGTAGGGGTTAGTGGTCTAATCTGTGACCCTTAACTCTTTGTCTGCACTAGGGACCAGTATACAAGTGCAAATCGCTCGACCTGGGGGTATGCAGTAGAATACGGCAGCTCCCTAACGTCTGCAGCAGATATTGCTGGCCTGCTTGGACTGCTTGCAGCATCAGTAGCGGGAATTCAGACCGGGGACAGATCCAGCGATGTCACTATCAGGTGAGCGTTCGTTTAGAAGGCAGAAGCCCACTAATACCACTTTCTGCTATAAATTAGGTATGGAAACACCAAACTTCGCTGGAAAGCCGGGACGAATTAAAATCGCGTCCGCACTCCTGCGACTCTGAACTCTCTCTCTCAGGCTCCCACAATAGTATCTTATGTTATATGTTCCAAGAAGGTGCCCTTGTAGAAATACTTCGAAAATTTGTTTTACAAGTTACGAGAGGGGATGGAGACGCGGTGAAATTCTACAACATAATTGATCTCGGCCAGATATAGATAAGCAAAAGACAATTTCAGTCAAGTGCGTGTGCAAAATCAAATGTTTTTTTTGTAATCACCGCTTGGTAATTACATAATGATGATAATGATGACTATTGATTACATACATATAACAGAAAGCAGTCAATTCATATAAAAGCTGCGTTGCTGGCAGCATTAAAGCGGCACATAGTTGGCGCTAGCTCTACACAAAGTTTTAGGAAGAGGTGAATTAAAAATATGTGAGTGACATCTTTGTGTAGTGGGAAATTTTATTTTTGGTATCAACAGATCCAGATTCGTCCAGGCACTGACCGGTCCCTGCTGGTCACGCTGCTTCAATTTGTTTACGGGAAGACCGGTCAGCACCCCATATTCATACAGACAAGCGCTGTACAGTGCTATTGAGCGTAGGAAAGGGTGATATTTGAGGTTATGTAATCTTATGTTGTAGCTATTGAAAGTTTAATGTTACAGTAGGAACCGATTTGACATACATATAGACACCGACCAGTCCCCTCGCTCTCGCGCTATCAGACTCTGTTTTTTTTTTGGCAGAATGGTCGGTGGAAGCCCTACAGTTCGGCAAGTTAGCTCTGCCACAGGCGGCGAACATCGCCGCTGTCGAGTTATATCAGCATCGTCCAACGGATTTTGGTTTGATTAAGGGCAAATCGGCTGCGCCTGAGACTTCGTATCCAACTGGCCTGGTTCTTTATTGCCCGATTCCTCACACCAAACGCGAAGAGGCGCATGTGTTTTCCCGATCGAAAGGGAAAACATAAATGGTCATGCACGTGGGCATTTAAATAAATAGTTCTGCAAAGCACAGCTCAAAAATAAATATATTTAGACCCAGTACTTTAAAAAAGTACAAATGGGTCTATTAAGTTTGTCCAAAAAAATGTGCGTAACAGGCAGAAGGAGGCGTGGCAGACCCCATAAAGTATATATATTCTGGATCAGCATCAACAACCGAGTCGATATAGCCATGTCCGTCTGTCCGTCCGTCCGTCCGTCTGTACGTCTGTCCGATTTTTGAGTTCCTAGATCTCAGAGACTATAAGAGCTAGAGACACCAAATTTGGCATGTAGGTTCATCTATATCTTGCATTGATCAAGTTTGTTTTAGATTTTTGCCACGCCCCCTCCGCCCCTAGAAATTGAAAAACAAAGTCGAAGTCGAATAACAAGAGCACCTTTAATGCTAGCGCCTTGATTTTTGTCACATATAATACACATTATGGTCCAAGCTTGTCCAGAAGAAATTGCAATCCAATCGGATGATAAACGCGGAAGTTATTCAACTAATAATGTTACGGGCAATAGAAAGAAGAAGGGACGCTAGCGACCCCTATGCTCATTTTAGTGGCGCCATCTATTGAATGGTAGGGAACATTGAAGAACAATCTACAGTGAACGCTTTGCTCACAAAAAGTACTGGGTCTCCTACAGTCGAGCTTGCTCCACTGTAGCTGACTGCATTTTTTTTATTTATTTAATATGGAAATACATAAATAAAATTATGTGCTCACACTTAAATATAAACAAAACTAAAAAATAAATTTTATATTATGTATGTTTAAGCACAAATTATTGGCAATAGCACTCTGTATAATATAATTGCGTAGTTTTCGAATTCTGAGAACTTTGGCGTTCTTCGCTTTTTTTATTTCGCTTGTTCCGCATTCACTTCGTGTCGTTAATTTAAATACTCAAAGTATCGCCAAAATGAGTATTCAATACGATGAGAACAAGTTCACTGAATTCGTTGCATTCAGAGCAGAGCTGGAAAACTATCGATAGTGGCCCCATTCGATATTTTTAATGTTTTGTATTTCAATTTCCAGGGGCGGAGGCGGGGCGTGGCAAAAATCTAAAACAAACTTGATCAATGGGAGATATAGATGAACCTACATGCCAATTTTGGTGTCTCTAGACGGTTTCGGACAGATCGGTAATCTACAATTGTTGATGGGTCATCCTCTTCTCAAATAAACCTCAAAAAACTAAAACTCTCGCAATTATCAAGCTCAAGATTTGAGATTCGGCATGAAAGATTCTTAATGGCATATAACACCACCTCCAAAATTTAATCGCAATCGGACAATAAGCACAGAAGATATTCGACGACAATTATTCCATATAGTGACGCTAATACGTTATGCTGCATAACAAAATGTTAACCCTCTATTAACCCTTATTTTCGTGTTTTTTTGCTGCCAAGGTATATTGTGAGGTGACAATTAGTAATATTATGGATAACATGAATATTTGTAAGACTTGACTGAGTTTTTACTAACAATATGGAAAGCTTAAAGTGGTTTTTAAGAAAATAGATAATTAAGCAGCATTGTCAGATGAACAACTAGTTGTGGATATTGATTAGATGGAAACTGAAATTGAATTTAGCAGTCATGAAAGCGAGGACGACTTTGGCTATGTTAGGGACAACACCGAATCTGGTAGTCCAGATCATTACGAATTCAATCAAGGATACATAAAGGGAATTTATTAAGCTGGTATTACAGATGCATTTGTTCAAGACTTCATCTTCTCATTTAATGTATTCCAAGTCAAGTTGGCCGAAGTTTCCTATACATCTATTGATGTAGAAGAACCATGAGCCATGAAAATACATCCCAAAAACCTTTGGTGTAAATGGCCAACACTTGAACCAACTAGTCGGCAAATCCATCCAATTTCTGGTGTCTAAATGTTCTGGAAAATGTAACCTTTACTTCTTAAACAACCATTGATTTTTTAATATATTCTTAGCTCTTTATAAAATCTCTTTTAAGTCATTCTTGTTGGGGGTAGTCGTGGCGATTCATCACTACCTTGTGCATTACAACCCGTTGTGCCTTGCAGCTAAATATAAATATCACTTTCAACACAGTGTTCACTAAAATAGTTCATTACATCGGAAATTTGATGTATGTGTCAGTATATTATTAACCAAGTTGGTTAGAATTGAATCCAATACAATGCTCACATGGGAGGAATCGAACTGTTAGACGATCTTATGGGCCGTTTAAACGCAGAGCAGAAACAATATGATTAGGGTTTTCTACCATTTTCTGAAGATGAGCTCAGCTAATGCATATATTCTTTGCAAACGCTTCCTTGCAGAAAATACTCTGACTCGAGGACTTGTATCCTTGAAGAAAAGCGTTCGTTCAATAGCAGTCGTCAAGTATTAGTTGATTCATCGTAAGATGAGCTGTTTTTCGTATTTCTAATATTTGATAAAATTGTGAAAATCGATTACCAATTTGGTTAGATATGCAAGGAAAGATAAGGTTCAAACAATGCAAAATACCACAATTTCAAGCATTTTGGCTCAAAGTGTTGTGATGCAGCATTCTGCCGCCCACAAATGCTGGAACCCTGGTATGCGTAGCTCCGCAAGTGGCTAACGCAGAGGAGCCCTCTAGGATTAGTTCCACGAACTACACCGAAGTAGACGTTTTGTTTTTAACTTTCCGGCACGAAGCCATTCCGCCAATGGCATGAAGTCGCACCGGCGAGCACCTTTTTAATTGCCCCATTTTGCATGGTTTTTATTTTTATTTTGCCCGAACGCCACCTAGTGCTGGCAACGAGTACTAGACATCGATTACTAAACATCGAGTACTCAGAATCGAACATCGAGATCGGTATTTCGATAGGGAAGCGTGACTTATCGACGTTTCAACTTTTCTGGCGGGCCAACAGAGAACAGACGTGTTTTTAATTAACAGTGGAAAACCCGTCAAAACATTGAGAGAACAGTATTAAGAGCTTGCGAAGACCTTGTTAAATTAAGAAGAAAAGTATTAAATAAAAGCCAAAGCCTCTGACGCTCTATAACTCATTCCAGCCGTCCCAGACATTACCAATTTTGCTGTAATTGGCCTTGGCCGGACTGAAACGCCGACCCCGGCTAGAAAAACTACCTTACAGATGGCGCCCGAGCAGGGACGTCTAGAGACATTTTTGTAATTGAGTTAAAATAGGCACGCAGATTAGAAGAAACCTTTTTTTATTTTTTTTTTGTTTTCTCGATATGCCCACGAGACTTTCACAATTTAGACAACGTGTTTCATTGATACAATTCATATATTAAGTTAAATATAATTCTAACCAGCCAGTCATATATATAATATATATATATATATATATATGTATATATAGATATATATATATAATATATATAATATATATAATTATATATCATTTTCCAGCATAAATAGTTTTTTATATATAAATATTTTTTATATTTATATTTCCTATATATAGGTTTGTATAGATACATATATATAAATTCATATTTATATTTTTCCCTTATTTAAACCAGAGCCCATCACTCCCTGCTAAGTCACAAGTCTCAGAAAATTCTTAGAAAATCACAAGTCTTAGAAAACTCCGCAACAAGTCTAAGAAAAATCTCACAAAATCACAGAAAAGGCTTAGAAGATTGCAAACCTCAGAGAATCTCAGAAAAATCTCAGAAAATCCCCAGCCAAGTCACAAGTCTCAGAAAAATCCCAAAGTCTCAGAAAATTCACCAATCTCAGAGGAAAAATTACATGTCTCGGAAAAAATCACAAGTCTCAGAAAAATCGAAGTCTCAGAAAAATCTCAAAGTCATAGAAAATCTACAAGTCTCCGAAAATTACAAGATCTGAGAAAAACAACGTTTCACAAGTCTCAGAAAAATCAAAGTCTCAGAAAAATTCCGGTCTCAAAAGAAAAATTTAATAAATTCAGCAGATGAAAATTTTTCTCCAACGCTAGAAGATTCGACATATTGCCTTTGATTTGTTTGTTTTGCCCTTAGTAAAAGGGAATGGAGAGAGATGCCACGTAAAAGCTACAAACGACCCGAATGCCGCGATACGAGCAAACCAGCAGCATTTACTCTCGGCCACATGATCGCTCGGCGACATTTTTGCACTCAGCGGGCAGAGCTTCCACGCTCTCTGTTACGACGCAGGTAGGCAGAGCTAACACGCTCTCTGGTCACCGCACGTGAGCAGAGCTACGACGCTCTCTGCTACGGTGCACGCAGGCAGAGCTAACACGCTCTCTGCTGCGAAGTAGGCGGGCAGAGCTAACTCGCTCTCTGCTGCGACAGAAACGCGAGCTGGAGTAGGCTTCGTGAGCTAACATCAAAGGACGCAGCGGACATTCAAGTAACAACCATCAACGCGACAGTCGAGTTTCTCCGGGAAATAAAAAAAAAAAGCTTAAGTAGCAACGTTCAAAGCATCCAGTCGAGTTTCTCCGGGAAATTAAAAACACTAAAGTAGCAACGTTCAAAGCATCCAGTCGAGTTTCTCCGGGAAATAAAAATTACTCAAGTAAGATCACTCCGAGATATAAGTCAAGATTCTCAACCAGCAGCGTGAACACGCCAGTTTATTTACGAATAAAAATATAGCGCAAGCTAACTTTGGCGCGCCAAAGTTTGGATACCCTTGCAGTGCCCTGTGTAAGCCGTCAGATTGTTTACAAAATTAGTTAAAGGTTGATTTTGAACCGATCGATCCTATGGCAGCTATATGATATAGTAGTCCGATTTACACCAAATTTGGTCAGCCTGTTTAAAACTTAATCAAACACACAATGTGTATGTTTGGTTCAGATATTTTGAGAAACAAAAAAGTTTTTCATACTAAATGTTGTTTTCGAACCGATCATTCCTATGGCAGCTATATGATATAGTAATCCGATTTGCACCAAATTTGGTCAGCCTGTTTAAAACTTAATCAAACACACAATGTGTATGTTTGGTTCAGATATTTTGAGAAACAAAAAAGTTTTTCATACTAAATGTTGTTTTCGAACCGATCATTCCTATGGCAGCTATATGATATAGTAATCCGATTTGCACCAAATTTGGTCAGCCTGTTTAAAACTTAATCAAACACACAATGTGTATGTTTGGTTCAGATATTTTGAGAAACAAAAAAGTTTTTCATACTAAATGTTGTTTTCGAACCGATCATTCCTATGGCAGCTATATGATATAGTAATCCGATTTGCACCAAATTTGGTCAGCCTGTTTAAAACTTAATCAAACACACAATGTGTATATTTAGTTGAGATATTTTGAGAAACAAAAAAGTTTTTCATACTAAATGTTTATTTCCAACCGATCGTTCCTATGGCAGCTATATGATATAGTTATCCGATCCGGCCGGTTCCGACATATGTACTGCGTGCAGCAAAAGACGGACCTGTACCAAGTTTCATCAAGATAGCTTTAAAACTGAGAGACGAGTTTGCATAGAAACAGACGGACAGACGGACAGACAGACGGACATAGCTATATCGACTCAGCTCGTCGCCCTGATCAAGAATATATATACTTTATGGGGTCTGTGAGGCTTCCTTCAATGCGTTTCACATTTCGTGACAAAATTATAATACCCTCTGCAAGGGTATAATAACATTCAAGTGTACACGTGTCAACTAGAATAATTAATCAACGCAAACGTTCCGAGAAAAATAAAATATTTGTAATAAAATAAACCAAGAGTCCTCCGAAAGAAATAAAAATATTTTAATTAACTCAATAATATCCACGCGATCCAAGTCCAGTCCGAGGAGTTTGTTTTTCGACCACGTGAGTCAAGCTAGCATAGTGCAAACATATACGGCGTGCTCGTGTCATCTCTCGTCCAGCACGGCATAATTTGTCTGCAGACCACGTGGGTGGAGACAAGCCAAGTGCAGCAAGCGTGCCAAAGATTTGGTTTCCCGTTTTCACGTGGAAAGTACCTCGTGCCATACCATGGTCACCGCCAGCCGGGAATACCTCCGGCGTAGGGATGAATTGTTGACCATGACAGCAGAATTTGGACTCTACACCCAGCCGCACAGGACAAACCCAAGCCAGTCACCGGTGTCCCCGACTACGTCACGTCACGAGACCCCGAACCGTTCCATAGCTGAAAACGTACATCGCTGGGGAATACTTTTTGATGGACAATCAGATCCGGATCCGGACAATCGGATCCGGATCCGGACAAGCAGCCACCGGATCGCCTTGACGCAGCTATCACAAGCAGTGCCGGAGATGCTCACAGGAATTCCAGCGTTTGGTTCAGAGTAAGCCGTCTACAGGAAGCCACTTGGGACAGTTTTAAAAGGGTGCCGCGGTATATCCAGCGGCCAGAAGACCAGAAGCGGGCTAGGCAGCAGAAACCGCGAGAGACTTACTCATGAGGCGCGCTGATTATACAGGGGAAGAAGAACTAGATCGAGCATATGATAACTCGCTGCCGGAATATCAGTTGTATATCCGGAGACACGAGGCATCATCGCTAGCACAACTGACGCAGTTAGCCGCCAATTTTGAGATCGTGAATGAACGAGAATGGAAGAGCCGTAATACCGGAGTGGCTCAGCAGAGGCCATCAACAGTCAGCACCACCAGTGAAGAAAACCAAACGCCGACGCATCGGAACCCGTTCAGAGATAACCAGCCCGACGACCAAGGAGCCCAAAGCGAACCGAGCATAAACAACCGGATGATGTAAGAAACAGGATCAGCGATCGATATCCAGCGAGCTTGCAGGAGGTGTGCGGAAATCGGGCAATTTTCTCGAGAATGCCGTAACTGACAAGTTCATTTCTGCTAACGTTGCGGAAAACGAGGAGTCGGGACCTTGGAGTGTTGCGGCTCAGCTTTGGGAGACGGACAGCGGCCTCACCTGCGCCAGGGCCAGGTGGGAGCGACCGCCCACCCAGTCCCGGCAAAAGAGCCCAGCCTTCGAGTGGAGAACGCGCGCATTGTGGCACAGTTGAGGATCGGAGATCACCTGAGACAAGCAACCATACACATAAACAGAGATAAGAAACCGCAGCCGCTATTCAAGGTAGAACTTGAACCTGAAAACAAGTCGTTAAAGAACAACGAAGTGCACCCAATATATAAACTTCAGTTCTTATTGCACCGTAGAAGCACAGTAGAAGAACCACATAAACGCAAGGGACCGGTACAACGCATGAATTGTCAAGAATATGGCCATACAAGAAAATTTTGTACACTGCGTTCGGTGTGTGTAGTTTGCGGAGAGCTTCACGACTCTGCACACTGCCCAGTGGATAAAGACGACCCCACCACAAAAAAGTGCAGCAACTGCGGTGGTAATAACACAGCTAATTACAAAGGATGCCCAATATATAAGGAGATGAAAAGTCGACTCCTTCAGCGAGTGACCACTGCACGTCCCCAAAACGTACCGTTTACCCCATCCAAATTAAACCCAGATGTCTTCTTTTCGACTGCAGCCCGATCCTCTTTTGGCCCCGAAAACTTTACAAAAAACGTGACATTCGCAAACGCGTTAAAATCAGGACTGGAGCCTCCTGCCTCAAATACCGTTTCACAAGCAGCACACTTGGAACCCAACACGGCAAAGCAGTATCAACCAACGGACCAGCAACAAAGTAATTCTGAAGCATTATTATTTAACCTGCAGCAAAGCCTAATGGACTTCATGGCATTTATGCGGACAACCATGCAAGATTTAATGCGAAACCAAAATCTTTTGATACAAATGCTGCTATCACAACAATCAAAATAATCGATGGCTTCCTTGCATATATCTATGTGGAACGTTAATGGCGTTTCACAACGTAAACTTGAGTTAGCTTCTCGACAATCATATCGACGTTATGCTACTCGCAGAAACACACCTTACAAACAAGTATAATTTTAATCTACGAGGCTACTTGTTCTACGGAACAAATCATCCCGATGGTAAAGCACATGATGGTAGTGGTATTATGATTAGAAACCGCATCAATCACCACTGCAATAAAAAAATTGCTCAAAATTATCTACAGGCCACTTTTATAAACATAAAACTAAACAATGGTAACCAACTTACTCTTGCCGCCTTATACTAACCCCCTCGCTTCCCCATAACTGAAGGTGAGTTTACGCAGTTTTTAGCTCACTTGGAGAACACTTTATAGCAGCAAATGGAAGGCAGATATAAAAATCCGTTATTAAAGCTATCAATAAGCTAGACAACGATTTTCCCGGTAGACCAACATTTTCCCGGTAGGCCAACAGAACCCAAGAAGCTACGCGATTTAATTGACTTTGCAGTTACTAGAAATATTCCGCGAAGCCGTCGAAGCTGGAGTCCGTCTTCGTCACCGCAGCTCGCATTTCTACACCTTAATCTATACAAGTACTACACATCCAAAATAAGACAAATCTACAAATCGAACAGCTCGTCCACGAAAAGCGACGATTACGTCGAGAATGGCAATTTTGCAGATCACCTTTCGCACGGCAAAGTTTTAAAGACATCTTTTAAATACACTTACTATGAAAAGCTCACCCTTCCCTTTCTTTACCGACAGAAACCGTGATGCCCATCAGAAACTCCGTAGGCGGTTGGGCCTGCAGCGATGAAGATAGAGCCGGCACATTTGCGGTACACCTTCAAAATGTGTTCCAACCACATCCCGCAACAAATGCGTTTACGCTACCAACATTAAGAAGTGACTCTCAGCATCAACCTGAACCCATCGAGTTTTGTCCAAATGTGATCACCAACACCATCAATATACATCTAGACCGAAAAATCTCCGAGCTGCGATCTAATAACCACCAAAATGTCGCACAACCCTCATTGCAATCACAAAACTAGGTCACTTCCCACAGAGATGGAAAAAGTCGATCATTATGATGATACCGATACCAGGAAAGGATCACACTGTCCGCTCGTCATACAGACCTATAAGCCTATTATCTTGTTTATCAAAACTCTTCGAAAAATAGCAATATTGATATTGTCCAGCGAGCCCAGTCAAAGATATTGAGAACCATCACCGGGGCACCGTGGTACGTTCGAAACGAAAACATACAAAGCGACCTGAATATCCAGCTGGTCAAAGATGTAAAAAAAGAACAGAAGGCAACGAACTTTGCCAAGCTTTTGTCGCACCCCAACCACCTCGCAAGAGGCCTTATAAGGTTGTGCAACCGATCCCGTCTTCGTCGTATTGACCTACCAACCCAACGATAGACTTTAGGGCCGCGTGTCAATTTACAGTCCAAGAAGTCTGTTAACTATTGTTTATTTATAAGATTTGCAAAATTATTGTAAGTCTCAAATTTACGAGAAGATCCAATAAATAAAAGCCAAGTAATAATTAACAAAAAAAAAAAAAAAAGACCGGCAAGACCGTTTGTTCGTCCGTTCCGATCAATAAAAATTAATGAAAATCAAAACTTAAGCTTATATAATCGATCTCTACTTGGAAATAAAATTATCAGCTTGATCGAACCATTCTTTCGATTATGACTGTTAGAGGGTTAAGTTAACAGTCAAATGTTAGAATTTCAAATGTTAAAGCTGCTGATATATACTGAATTTGACAAGATTGTTCAAATGTGGGATAATCTTTTATGCATATAAATATTTATTCTTGAATTTACATGTTATTTCTGAACCGGTACCGAAATAAATTATTTTTCAAGAACCGAAAACCGAAACGCTCGTACCGGTAAGGTTTCGGTATATTTTAAAAATTGTTGATAAAATTCAATTTTCTTTACACTTTAAAATTTTTAAAAATTACTTTGCTGTACCGGTATGGACCGATACGAGAACCGGAACCGAAAGGACAAGACCGAAATAAAATTTTTTACCGAAATACTCGATTCGGTACGTCCCGGCACCGGAACCGAAATTCATTTCGGTTTCAATCCCTGGTTTATTAAGATCGTAGTTAATGTGCAACTCATTGATGTTACGACCTTTAAAAATTTTCTGCAGGAATACAATACTCATATATAATTAAATGGAAGAAAATTTAAGAGGCGACCTTCACTTCCACATTTTACTGTTCGCTTTATCTATATATATAAAACTCTTTGTCCTGACTGACTGATTGACTGATCACGCTGTAGGCCAAACGGTTCAAGACATCGAGTTGAAATTTCACACAACATGCATAGCTGAGACATAATTATCGTGCAATATTTTGATTTTTGATATTCCATCTCGAATGGGGTTAAAATGGGGGGTTCAAGGTCAAAATTGCTTAGTATGCAATTTTTTGTTTGTTTTTTGAGCTATCTCAACCAAACTTACAGATTATTTCTTATTATATTATTCCTTAAAATAATATTATATTATATATTATTATATTATTTCCTGAGAAAAGTTGGTTCTGATCGGATGACTATGACATATAGCTGTCATAGGAACAATCAGTTGCAAATTAAAATTTTGTTTGAAAATCTTTGTTGTTTTTGAGCTATCTTAACCAAACTCACAGATTATGTTTTTTTTTTTTGTTTTTTTTTTTGCATTTGAAATTGAGCTTGTTTCCTAACGCTACACGTACATAGATACTTATTATTTTTTCGCTAGTCACAAGTAATTTCTTATGTTTACGATGACTTTAAGTTTTGACTCTAATACAAAATAATAACATAAGATATACAATATACAAATTATACATATACAAATTTAACATAGCAAATATATATGATCATACCATTCTGACCGAAACGGACGTAGTGTGGAAAGTGAAATTGAATGGGTGTTTATTATTTGTATACAAATTTAATAAAGCAAATCAACATGTTTATTTTTCTTTTGTAGTATTTTAAGACTAAGATATTTTAACGTGTTTGTGTAATTTTATTTTCAAAAGCGTGGCACTTTGTATAGTTTTAAATATAGGAGGGAGTCCATTCCAGTAACGAACAGCAGAAATAAAGAACTGTTTTTCTGACGATGACAGTCTAAATCTAGGAATCTTTATATTTCGTGTTTTTCTGAGATGGAGTTCACGAGGCTAAGGCCGAGTTCACGAGGCTAAGGCCGAGTGACTCCATATCAATTAAGAGATGTTTTTCAACAAGCATGTTACTATTTAAATCTCCTGTAAGAATTATGTCTGAGTAATTTAAAGAGAGGTAGCATATTAAATCGATAAGCTCAACATAATCCATCGTTTTGTGGGGTCTGTATACACAACCTAGTAAAATGTTGGTTTCATCTCTTTTGTTAAAAATGTTAATAAACACCCATTCAATTTCACTTTCCACACTACGTCCGTTTCGGTCAGAATGGTATGAATTAAAACTATCCCACACAATTGACGATTCACAAAGATCAGAGACAAACCAAGTTTCGGACACACACACTACATCAATATTTGAGTTGATGAGCAGAAATCTAAATTGTTCCATTTTTGTACCCTTGCAGGGGGTATTATAATTTTGTCACGAAATGTGTAACGAATTGAAGGAGGCCTCACAGACCCCATAAAGTATATATATTCTTGATCAGGGCGAAGAGCTGAGTCGATATAGCCATGTCCATCTGTCCGTCTATCCGTCTGTCTGCCCGTCTATTTCTATGGAAACTAGTCTCTAAGTTTTAAAGCCATCTTGATGAAACTTGGTACACGTCCGTGTTTTTGCTGCACGCAGTACGTATGTCGGAACCGGATGGATCAGATCACTATATCATATCGCTGCCATAGGAATGATCGGTTCGAAATCAATATTTATTATAAAGCTGTTTTGTTTCTCAAGATATCTCAACCAAACTCACAGATTGTGTGTTTGATAGAGTTATATACATCCTTACCAAATTTGGTTCAAATCGGACAACTATATCATATAGCTGCCATAGGAATGATCTGTTCGAAATCAATATTTAGTATGAAATACTTTTTTTTCTTAAAATAGCTTAACTTAACTCACAGATTGTGTGTTTGATAGAGTTTCATACATCCTTGCCAAATTTGGTACAAATCGGACAACTATATCATATAGCTGCCATAGGAACGATCGATTCGAAATCAATATTTAGTATGAAAAACTTTTTTGTTTCCTTAAATACCTTAACTTAACTGCCATTTGAACGATCGGTTCAAAATCAACATCTAACAAGTTTTGTAAAAAATCGGACGGCTTCTGCAAGAGTATGCAAATTTTGGCGAGCCAAAGGTAGCTTGCGCTATATTTGTTAATGAACTTTGAGCATTTATGTGGCAAATTTTCAAACCAGATTTTTGATTTCCTATTATTCTAATTAATGCATGGCTGTTTGCTTTGGCGTATATATAATCATCCAATATTAAAACAGTTAAAAAGAGTTACACGCAACTTAAATATCACAAATGTAACCAAACTAATAAAAACACACACAATTTAAATAAATATTCTTCGAAATAAGTAATTAAAAATAATTAACAAGAAATCATAATTTTAGGATATATCTTTTATTATCGAAAGCTGATAAGCTGATAAGAGTTTTTGCTTTTTAAGTCGCATGGCTTCTTTAAAAACTACATAGTTTTCTTTTGATAGCTGCTCGTTTAAGAAAGTCGGCGCAGGCGAGTCCATACCCAGGAGTTTTGGACTTAGCGGACAATTGTGGACACGCCTTTATTCAGCAGCCTTACGGATTAAGGTAAGATGTTCGCGAAAGTGCTCAAACTTTAGAATGACCACCGGGTCAAAAATTGGCTGTGTTGTGTTGCGTGACTTTATCCGGTAGATCCCACTCAGTTTGTTGTTTTTTGAGCTATCTCTAAAAGACTCACAGATTTTATATTTCTTACTAACTGCAACATCCTGAGTAAATTTGGTCTAGATCGTATGACTATATCATATCGCTGTCATAGGAACAAACAGATGCAAATTAAAATGTTGTATGAAATCTTTGTTGATTTTTTTAGACCCAGTACTTTAAAAAAGTACAAATGGGTCTATTAAGTTTGTGCAAAAAAATGTGCGTAACAGGCAGAAGAAGGCGTGGCAGACCCCATAAAGTATATATATTCTTGATCAGCATCCACAGCCGAGTCGATATAGCCATGTCCGTTTGTCCGTCTGTCCGTCTGTCCCTTTTTTGAGTTCCTAGATCTCAGAGACTATAAGAGCTAGAGACACCAAATTTGGCATGTACGTTCATCTACAAGTCCCATTGATCAAGTTTGTTTAAGATTTTCGCCACGCCCCCTCCGCCCCCGAAAATTGAAATACAAAACTTTGAAGTCGAATTACAAGAGCTCCTTTAGTGCTAGCGCCTTTAATTTGGTACATATAGTAAACACTGTGGTCCAACTAACAATGTTACAGGCAAAAGGAAGAAGAAGAGACGCTAGCGACCTCTATGTATATCAAGTAGCGCCGTCTATTGAATGGTAAAGAACAATCTTTAGTGAACGCTGTGCGTTCAGAGGGCGACGGTTGTACATGCCCGAATGGCCGTCGCGGGTCCCCAAAATCACCTCGTCTCGGAGGTGCTCCATGCTGAAGAATTTCTGTGAATAGAGGGCAATACTTTAGTTTTTGAGATGCAGATGCTGTTGATTCGGAGACGGGCGAATTAAATTCTGTGACGCAGGGAATGTTGAATACGTAGGCGGGCGAAGTTGGTTCTGAGACGCAGGTAGTATCGGGTCAAGTACTAGGCATCGATTATAATCGATTATAATTAGTAATTACTAACCACCCAGTACTCGGAATTGAACATCGAGATCGGTGTATCGATAAGGAATCAACGCCTCACTTTTTCTGGCGGGCCGAATGCAAGCAGACGTGTTTGCGGGAAACTAAAATTCACAGTGAAGACAATAAAACCGCGTGTACGAGGACGACAAAAACAAAAGGAGAAAAAAAATCACAGCAACGACAACGGAGCAACACGGATCACGAGCAGGACAACGAGACGAAACAGGAGATTTTAGGAACACCACGTAAGGCCGTAAAGTACACAAAAACGTGGAGTGAGAGTGGCCAGGCAAGCGCCAAGCAGCCGCAACAACAACGCAGGCAAGCTAGAGACACCAAATTTGGCATGTAGGTTCATCTGTATCTTGCGTTGATCAAGTTTGTTTTAGATTTTTGCCACGCCCCCCTCCGCCCTGGAAAATTGAAGTACAATTTCGAAATCGAATTACAAGAGCCCCTTTAATGCTAGCCCTTTGATTTTTCATACACTATAGTCCAAAACTGTCTAGAAAATTTCATTCTAATCGGATGATAAACACGGAAGTTATTCAAAAAAAAATGTTACAGGCAAAAGGAGGAAGAGGAGACGCTAGCGACCTCTGTGTTTATTAACTCTTAACTTATCTTCGTAGTGGCGCTATCTATTGAATGGTATGCAACATTGAAGAACAATCTATAGTGAACGGTTTGCACTCAAAAAGTACTGGGTCTCTTACTGTCGAGCATGCTCTACTGTAGCTTACTGCATTTTTTTTTAATGCGTAATATGAAAGATCAACAAAAGCGAGAATAAGAGAGAAAGAGAAAGAAAGGAATATTTTACGGATCATGATAAATGCTTTGCAGACACTTCAAAGCAATGCATACACGCTGTAAGGAAGTTTTTCCAGCCGGGGTCGGCGTCTCAGTCCGGCCAGGGCCAATTACAGAAAATTTGTAATATCTGGGACGGCTGGAAATGATCGAGGCCATTTTGTGTAAACGTAATTTTGCACAAACGTAATAGGCCCATTTGTACTTTTTTAAAGTACTGGGTCTAAAAAAAACACTATTCTAAGGCTTTAGAACAGAGCCTAATCTAAAGCGAGTTTAACTGCTGGAGTCCAAGCGGGTGCAATGGCTTAATGGAAGGGCAGCCGACTCGAGATTAAAATGTTGTGGGTTCGAATGCCGGTTCTTTTGGTATTTCATTTATTTATTTTTATACTCTTGCAGAGGGTATTATAATTTTGTCACGAAATGTGTAACGCATTGAAGGAGGCCTCACAGACCCCATAAAGTATATATATTCTTGATCAGGGCGACGAGCTGAGTCGATACAGCCATGTCCGTCTGTCCGTCTGTCTGTCTGTCTGTTTCTATGCAAACTAGTCTCTCAGTTTTTAAGCTATCTTGATGAAACTTGGTATAGTATATTGGTATCTTTTTGCTGCACGCAGTACATATGTCGGAACCGGCCAGATCGGAGCACTATATCATATAGCTGTCATAGGAACGATCGGTTCGAAATCAATATTTAGTATGAAAAACTTTTTTGTTTCTTAAAATAACATAACTTAACTCACAGATTGTGTGTTTGGTACAGTTTCAAACAGCCTGACCAAATTTGGTGCAAAGCTGCCATATGAACGATCGGTTCGAAATCAACATCTAACAAATTTTGTAAGAAATCGGACGGCTTATGCAAATCTCTGCAAGGGTATCCAAACTTTGGCTTGCCAAAGTTAGCTTGCGCTATATTTTATTTATATACTTTTAAATAAAGTAACGTGCTTTGCATTGTTCAAGCATGAACATATGGCAGTCATTAACTATGTCCCGAAAACACACCGAAAGAGTCAAGGGACTATGAAATTTGATCTAAGCAAATGTATAAATAAAAATGTAACACAAAAATGCACTTGTAACCCAAAAATGTACTTGTAACCTAAATATGCACTTGAAACCAAAAAAATAGGGTCACTAATGTAAATTATAGGAACGGCTGGAAAGGTAAATAGAAATGTATGCAGCAGATGTCAGGCGTCCTTCCACTGACTGGAAGCGACTTAGAAATTAAGATTTTCATGTTAGTTACGTAAGACTAGGATTTTAAGAATAAAGAACAGTTCACATTTTGTACTCAAACAGCTTGGTTGTGTCCATTTCATTTGGTCCTTCGAGCATTCTGTTGTTCTCCCCCACCAGTGGTAAGAGACACAGAAATAATAAACCAGCACCTTAAAGTCTACGAAGTTGTAGCTAAAGGTTGCTAAATTTTTAAAAAAAACTCTGTTGTTTTCCCCCATCAGTGGTAAGAGACACAGAAGTTATATACCAGCACCTTAAAGTCTACGAAGTTGTAGCTAAAGGTTGCTAAATTCTTTTAAACTCTGTTGTTTTCTCCCGTCAGTGGTTAGAGACACAGAGTCATAAAGTAGCATCCAGGCTAAAGAAGCTGGATTGCAAAAATAAAAAACCCTTGTTCTCCCCCATCAGTGGTAAGAGTCAGGGTATAATATTTTAAAATCTAACCAAAACACAAATTGGTGAAAGTGTTAGTTGCGTTTCCGAGGCAGACATCGGAAAATATATACAGCGTTTCTGAGGCTTACATCAGAAAGTGAGTGTGCTACAATATTTAAAAGCAGCACCAAGAGATTGACTGTACAAAGGCGACGCCAATAGCAGCAATCGGAGAGAAGTTCTGGAAAACTGAGGGCGACGCCAAGACCAGAACCCAGAGAGGAAGAGAGTAACTGTACAGCGGCAGCCACCAACAACAGCAGCAACACCAACAGCAGCATCTAAGCGTCAAGGAGGAGATCGAGATAAGTGATCAATTAAAATACAAATAAGTAGCATTTAAAAAAAAAAAATGTTATTAGTTAAAGAACTTAAGGAGATTGAAGCTGGAATACTTTCCAGAGATTCAATCCCTGTGTTAGAAAAGTCCATGATATTCGATGATAATCGTACACCCGCGGACTTAATTAATGGAAGATTAAAACGGCTTCAAAGGTTTCTGGATGAAACATTTGAGCGATTAGCTACTGCCGGTTTTGATGAGTGCATCATCAGGAGGAATAAAATAAATTATCTTTGGAATAGGCTATGCGAGAAGGTACAGGAGCTAACCAGTAAGGGATACACTTGCAATGATAACGTCACAGACTTAGGATTTGACGTTGAGAATCTGTCCGAAAGGTTAGAAGGAAGAATTAAAGAAGACAAGGGAAAGGCAGTCCTAACGAGACATACCGAAGAACTCCAAAAGCTCCCAAAAATACAAGTTCCCAGTTTTTATGGTGAACCCAAAGAATGGGATATGTTTTATGAATTGTTTATGGAAATAATTCATAACAGAGAAGACCTCAGTATGTCCGCCAAATTTAATTATTTAAAGTCGGCATTAAGAGGTGAAGCCAAAAGCATGGTGTCTCATTTGCTTATTGGCTCCGTAGAAAATTATCATACCGTTTGGAAACTGTTAGCCAAACGGTATGAAAATAAAAGGAAAGTTTTTTCCGAACAGTTGAATCGTTTAATTGAATTGCCAAATTTAAACAAAGATGTCGAGGGCCAAGAAGACGAGGAAATAGTAGTCGAGGGCCAAGAAGATGAGGTCCAAGAAGACGAAGAAATAGATGTCGAGGGCCAAGAAGATGAGGCCCAAGAAGACGAGGATATAGAAGTCGAGGGCCAAGAAGACGGAGAAATAGAAGATGAGGTCCAAGAAGACGAGGAAATAGATGTCGAGGGCTAAGAAAACGAGGGAATAGAAGACGAGGGAAAAGAAGCCGAGGACGAAACAGACGAGGACAATAAAAATGAAAAAGACCTCAGAGACATCGTTAAAATCGCGCCGATTTTAGAGAGAGATGGGATTGAGGGGCGTTTTATTTCCCCGGCAGGACCTCACTTCGGAGGTATCTGGGAAGCTGGGGTAAAACCCATGAAATATCATCTAAAAAGGATGATTGGGGACAGCAGTCTGACATTTGAAGAATTGTCAGCCCTCTTATGTCAAATTGAGGGAGTATTAAATTCACGACATCTTTACACGATTGGAAGCGATATTGATAAAAAGGAAGTATTAACTCCTGGTCATTTTTCAATTTGTAGACCAAACTTAGATGTTGTTGAGTCCATAACAGATGAAAAAATCGGGAACTTGGACAGGTGGAAATTAATTCAAAAGCTAAGAAGAGAGTTTTGGGTTAAATGGAAAGAAGATTATCTGCACACTTTACAACAAAGAAATAAGTGGAAAAGAGAATCTAAAAATATCGAAGGAGGGCAGATAGTGTTAATAAAATATGAGAACTGCCACCCAGCAAGATGGCCTCTGGGAAAAATTGAAGAGGTTTATAAAGATAAAAATGAAAAAGTGAGAGAAGCGAAAATTAGAATTCAAAAAGGTTTGGTTACACGACTAGTTAATAAAATATGTCCACTGATTAATAAATCAGAAAAGAAATTCACGCTTTTCAGACCTCCAAAACCAGGAGTCAGGTTAGCTATGCTGGTGCTGTTTTGCCAACGGTCAAATGGGTAATCGAAAGCATTAACAGCACAGCTTAGATATATTTAGATACGAAGAGTAAAATAGAAATTATAAAGTTTTCTTGGGATTTAGTTGTGTTTTTATGATATGGACACATATTTGCTTTGCTAGAAAGGAGTACAAGTTTAATAAAAACAATAAGTTATTTATAGCACACATACCCAAGAATGAAGCGTGAAACTTTTAATTTATAGGCTCATTATATCATATGATGTTTGATATAATTGATGCAGAACAGGGCGTATTGACTATTAACGCATATTGCACATATATATATTAATAGCAAGCCACAACATTCACTCAAAAGCGTATGGAACTGTTTTCTTAACATATATATAAATCATACAGCCGAAATAGACCAATTTAAAATTAAGTTTAAAGAAATTAAAGGAATTAAAAGAACTTAAGTTCAATCTTTTATTTGGGCACTTGTCCCTCGGTATTGGTCTAATTATAATATTGATATTAATTATATATGCAATAAGAAAAGTAAATGTAAGAAGAAGATTACAAGCTATAGCCTTTCCAAGCCCTATATAAAATGTAAAAATATTAAGTGTTATGATATAAGCACGTCAAAGAAGACATCAACAGCCACAACCTATTTAGGCTCCCGGCAGAATGTTCAAGCATGAACATATGGCAGTCATTAACTATGTCCCGAAAACACACCGAAAGAGTAAAGGGACTATGAAATTTGATCTAAGCAAATGTATAAATAAAAATGTAACACAAAAATGCACTTGTAACCCAAAAATGTACTTGTAACCTAAATATGCACTTGAAACCAAAAAAAAAAGGGTCACTAATGTAAATTATAGGAACGGCTGGAAAGGTAAATAGAAATGTATGCAGCAGATGTCAGGCGTCCTTCCAATGACTGGAAGCGACTTAGAAATTAAGATTTTCATGTTAGTTACGTAAGACTAGGATTTTAAGAATAAAGAACAGTTCACATTTTGTACTCAAACAGCTTGGTTGTGTCCATTTCAGCATTGTTGTTGCGACTTTCAACTAAAAAAAGTTGACAGTTTGATTCAAATACTAAGGCGCTAGGCGCGCCACTTTTAATGTGGGAAAAATATGAACAATTTTTTAAAGGATAATGTGGCAATGCTTGATATAGTAGATTAAATAGATTGAAAGTGGTAGCCTTCGACAAAAGCAACTGACGATTTAAGTTTAAAAATGGCGCACTTTTTTAATTAATTGTTATTTAGCATTAGATAATGCATTTAGCACTAGAATATGCATAATGTTATACGATCATGGGCTTATTCGCGTTTATGTTTGCACAGATTGCCACAGTCTGTGAAACAAAGTCGCTGCAACATTTACTTTATTGCAACACACAATATAACTATTTTATTTAAAGTAAACAAAAAACAGCTGGCTACGCCAAGTTGGCGGCATTTTCATCGGCAATGCTTATGCAGAAATTCAAACCAAAAAAAATATAATAAAACCTTTTTTACTTTTATTTGCGCTGGGTGATTTAGTTGCTGATAATATTGTTCAATAAATAAATCTGAGTTTATAAAAGCAGAAGATAGAAAACTTAAACATTTTTTTGAGTATCGATATTTTAATCTGAGTATCGAGAATCAATATCACCATATCGATATCACATCTAAGTTTCTAACGGAACTTTGTGCATATTATCGGTGAATTATCGCGTCAAGTGGCTGCCAGATAATATAAACATATTTAGATAAGTTTAAAAAAGTGAAACTAAATTCAATTACACGTATTTTTGTTTGTTTGTGCTAGTTATATGCTTATCCCGAGTTATGATTTTGTGTTAGTGTCATTTTCACACAAAAAGTTAAAGGGAAAAGCGAAGCACATAAATAACTGTGCATTTGTGTATATGTGTTTGTGCAAAAAAAAGTAATTATCAGAGTTAATGTTATTTTGTAAATATATCTTACATATATAAACAACGTAAAGCTAACAAATCTCTATTTTAATAATAGTTGATTTTTTACGATACAAATATTGTGCAACATTGTTTGAAATATTTGTGGTATTATGTGCCTAATAAACATCGTAAAGCTAACAAATGTCTATTTTAAAAATAGTTGATTTTTTACGTTACAAATATTTTGCAATATTCTTTAAAATATTTGTGGTATTATGTGCCTAATAAAAATCGTAAAGCTAACAAATCTCTATTTTAATAATAGATAATAATAAACATCGTAAAGCTAACAAATCTCTATTTTAATAATAGTTGATTTTTTATGATACAAGTACTTTGCAATATTTTTTACTATTGCTTTAAAGACTATATGTCCATT
Organism: Drosophila testacea; assembly: GCA_035043265.1. Taxonomy (NCBI): domain Eukaryota; kingdom Metazoa; phylum Arthropoda; class Insecta; order Diptera; family Drosophilidae; genus Drosophila; species Drosophila testacea. Next base: position 80,223 of record JAWNND010000204.1, read on the forward strand.
TGTTGTGTAGTGTGCATTACATATTTTGCGCATAGTACAACTCTGTATTCTATCGACTAAAAATCAAATTTAAAATAGTCACCATGAATACTGAATATTTAAACATAGACGGCGAAAAGAAACCACATTCTATAGTTCCTATAATAGGAGACGGAGCTTGCCTCTTTAGGTCAATTTCCTATGCTTTAAATGGCACCCAAGAATATTCTGGTAATATACGACTGGAAATAGTAAGATATGTGGTTTGTCATTGGGATGACTTATGTCTATTAACCTCAAACTCGAAAGGAGATATTTTTGAAAGCTCCGCAGAATATGAGCGACAAATGATGCAACCTTATACATATGGTGCACTGTCTGAGGTTAAGGCAGCTGCAGAACTGTACCGAATTTGTATTCAAGTTTTTCAAAATGGCACATTATTAGCAATGTTTGGAGGAGTTGAAGATCCGGTGAAAGGACTACGCCTTACGGGCGATTTGTCTAATGGACATTATGATACTTACATTCCTTCAGAAGACTTGCAAATGGCAAATTTGCAGCATCAAAATACATTACTTGCTCAAAACCGCCCAACAAAAAGGTCAAGTCGAGTTTCTGATAGAATTAGATTGAAGAAACTAAAAACTTTATCTGATAAATATCAGGATGACAATACTGACGTTAACCAATTTGATATTGCTAAGAATCACGCTAAGATTTTTCCCGCTGGAAATGTCATAATGAGTACTGATTGTCTAAGCATAGATGGTGAAATGAAGCCACAATCTGTAATTCCTATAACAGGAGACGGAGCTTACCCTTTTAGGTCAATTTCCTACGTTCTAAATGGCACACAGGAATTTTTTGGAAATATATGTCAGGAAATAGTAAGGCATATAGTTTTAAATTGGGATGACTTAAGTTCATTGACCATTGAAGAGATGAATATCCAATAAAAAGACTACGCTTTTCGGGCAACATGAGTAATGGACATTATGATGTTTACATGCCTTTAGAGAGCTTGCAAACTACAAGTGATACTTCTAAAAATACATCGTCTACACAAAAACGCCCAGCAATAAAACGAGCTTGAGTGTCTAACAGAATTAGAAACAAGCAATTAAGAATTGCAACTCAAAATTATAAGACTGCGCATCCTGAAACTCAACAAGCTGCACCAGCAAAATATCAGGCTAATCACCCAGAGGTGCACCAAGCTGCAGCAGCAAAATATCAGGCTAACCACCCAGAGGTGAACCAAGCTGAAGCAGCAAGTTATCAGGCTAATCACCCAGAGGTGCACCAAGCTGCAGCAGCAAAATATCAGGCTAACCACCCAGAGGTGAACCAAGCTGAAGCAGCAAAATATCAGGCTAACCACCCGGAGGTGAACCAAGCTGAAGCAGCAAGCTATCAGGCTAATCACCCAGAGGTGCACCAAGCTGCAGCAGCAAAATATCAGGCAAAAAATCCAACTGCACGAACGGAAAGACGTTTGCACCCATGGAAAATTAAGACAAATTCGGCTTCGAACTACGATCCCGACACTGCGTATACCATCAATGCATTTATTACGTAGGGTAAAATGGATAAGAAGTGTAAATTTTGTTGTGCTCTTAAATGGAAAGGAGAGTCAAAAGGTATATGCTATAAGAAAGGGAAAGTTAAACTTCCTTCTTTGAAAGTTTTACCCGAGCCTCTTAAAAGCCTAATATTAGGTGATCATCCTAACCATGCCCACTTTATGGATTGTGTTAGAAAATACAACAACTGTTTTCAAATGATTTCATTTGGAAAGACCAAAATTATTAGAGAAGGTAATTTTATGCCAACATTTAAAGTTCAGGGTCAAGTCTATCACATGGTCGGAAGCCTTTGGCCAGATTCTGAAGGCAAGGAAAAATTCCTTCAAATATATTTTGTGGGTGAAGATGAAAAAGAAGCCACTTTGAGGTGTACATACTATTCTCATATTCGGCCTGAATTAGTTAGGGCTCTACAATCTATGTTGCATAAGTGCAATTCATACATAAGGGATTTCAAAACTGCTCTGCAAAAAGTGCCAAAAAATTGTAGAGATTTCAAAATAGTCATTCACGCCGATAAAAAGCCAGCTGGTGCTCACAAGGGGCGATTTAATGCACCACAAACAAGTGAAATAGCATTGGTCATAGTCGGTCAATAATTTAAAAACGAGATATTGTTATTGAAAGTCATGATAAAAAACTGAAACATATCAGTGAATTACATCGTTCATATGACGCTTTACAATATCCGTTACTTTTTTGCCACGGAGAGGATGGATATGCCATTAACATGGCTCAAACTGATCCAATGACAAAAAAAGATCTCAAAAAGACTATCTCAGCCCTAGGCATTTACAGCTACAGAATAATGGTCCGGGAACGTGAAGTCAATCATTTGGTTTACTGTCGATCTTTGTTCAGTCAATTTTTAGTTGATATGTACGCCAAAATTGAAACCGAAAGACTTAATTACATTCGTCACAATCAAGCACAGTTAAGAGCTGATAGCTACATATTTACATCTTAAGGATGCTATAAGCACTAACCAATGAATACATAGATGTGTCAAACAGCGATTTTCGTGTTACGCTTTTTTTGCTGATCATAGGTCCCAGATCGCTCGGCAAGTTTTACGAAGCTTGTACGTCCCAGCCGAGCGATCAACGAACATAGCAGACATTGCCCAGCAGAGAGAAACGATTTACGACTTGATTGCATCAGTATCGTATCGACCTTACAGCAGAAGAGTAGTCTCTGTGTCGCTTGCTCTCTCATGTTTTTTTTTGCGGACAGACAAATGCGCATGTTGGGGGTGGGTTTTTATGAAAACTGGCTACAGCGCGTTGCGTCGATCAATAGTGAGGTTCATTTAAGAAATCTATGAAGCACATAGATTTTGATAACGCACAGTGATTCGCTGTGACTTTTTTCTGTACAAAAATAATGTCTTCTGACCCTAACAGAATTTTTTAAATTTTAAAAATCGATTATCAGTTAATTTGTGTATCTTTAATATGAGTGAACATGACTTTTTGTCAATAATTGCTTGTAGTTGAATTTGTTATTGTATATTATAAATGCTTTGCTTGATATGCATGATATTCGTCAAATATTTACAATATTTACATATGTTTTTGTATTCGAATACACAAAAATATATATGCATTAATTTAAATATGTTATCTAAACATACACATTAGAAAGCATATTTTGTCGATCAGAAATATTAAAATCAGAAGACATTATTTTTGTACAGAAAAGAGTCACAGCGAACCACTGTGAGTTATCAAAATCTATGTGCTTCATAGATTTCTTAAATGAACCTCACTACTGATCGACGCAACGCGCTGTTGCCAGTTTTCATAAAAACCCACCCCCAAATACATGCGCATTTGTCTGTCCGCAAAAAAAAGCATGAGAGAGCAAGCGACACAGAGACTACTCTTTTGCTGCAAGGTCGATACGATACTGATGCAATCAAGTCGTAAATCGTTTCTCTCTGCTGGGCAATGTCTGCTATGTTCGTTGATCGCTCGGCTGGGACTTACAAGCTTCGTAAAATTTGCCGAAGATCTGGGACCTATGATCAGCAAAAAAAAGCGTCACACGAAAATCGCTGTTTGGTTAATGCTATAAGCAAGGGAGATGTGAACATTGATCAACTCGGTGAGTAGGTAATCCTCCCATCTACGTTCACTGGCTCAGCACGATATATGCATGAAAAAACGCGGGATGCAATGACGTATGTTCGAAATTTTCCTGACCTATTTATTACATTTACCTGTAATCCCAAATGGGAAGATATAAAAAATGAACTATTGCCAGGTCAAACACCTCAGGATCGTCATGATATTATTGCTCGGGTATTTCACTTGAAAGTTAAAGCATTAATGTCTTTATTAATAAAAGGTGAAGTTAAATGTCACATGTATACAGTAGAGTGGCAAAAACGTGGTCTTCCCCATCTACATCTATTACTTTGGTTACAAAGAAAGATAATGCCAGAGCAAACTCATCATATTATATGTGCAGAAATTCCTGATCCAAAACGGGATCCTCTGTTATATGATATTGTAAAATCTAATATGATTCATGGACTTTGCGGTGCAATGAACCAAAAGTCGCCATGTATGAACAAAGGAGAATGTACAAAAAATTTTCCCAGACAATATCTTAAAGATACTATTACTGGAAATTATGGTTATCCTCAATATCGGCGAAGAGCCCCAAGTGATAATGGTTTTACTGCTAATGTTAAAGGTATAATTATTGATAATCGCTGGGTTGTGCCCCACAATTGTGTTCTGTCACGAACATTTGAAGCACATATAAATGTAGAATACTGCAGCTCGGTAAAGTGTATTAAATATATTTGCAAATATGTAAATAAGGGCAGTGATGTACACTTGAAAATGATAAAGACGATAAGAGAAATGAAATGGACACAACCAAGCTGAATGAGTACAAAATCTGAACTGATCTTTATTCTTAAAATCCTAGTCTTACGTAACTAACATGAAAATCTTAATTTCTAAGTCGCTTCCAGTCATTGGAAGGACGCCTGACATCTGCTGCATACATGTCTATTTACCTTTCCAGCCGTTCCTATAATTTACATTAGTGACCCTTTTTTAGGTTTCAAGTGCATATTTAGGTTACAAGTACATTTTAGGGTTACAAGTGCATTTTTGTGTTACATTTTTATACCCTTGCAGAGGGTATTATAATTTTGTCACGAAGTTTGTAACGCATTGAAGGAGGCGTGTCAGACCCCATAAAGTATATATATTCTTGATCAGGGCGACGAGCTGAGTCGATATAGCCATGTCCGTCTGTCTGTCCGTCTGTCCGTCTGTCTGTCCGTCTGTCCGTCTGTCTGTCTGTCTGTTTCTATGCAAACTAGTCTCTCAGTTTTAAAGCTATCTTGATGAAACTTGGTACAGGTCCGTCTTTTTGCTGCACGCAGTACATATGTCGGAACCGGACGGATCGGATAACTATATCATATAGCTGCCATAGGAACGATCGGTTGGAAATAAACATTTAGTATGAAAAACTTTTTTGTTTCTCAAGATATCTCAACCAAATCTACACATTATGTGTTTGATTAAGTTCTAAACAGGCTGACCGAATTTGGTGTAAATCGGGCTACTATATCATATAGCTGCCATAGGAACGATCGGTTCGAAAACAACATTTACTATGAAAAACTTTTTTGTTTCTCAAAATATCCCAACCAAATATACACATTGTGTGTTTGATTAAGTTTTAAACAGCCTGACCAAATTTGGTGTAAATCGGACTGCTATATCATACATATAGCTGCCATAGGAACGATCGGTACGAAAACAACATTTAGTATGAAAAACTTTTTTGTTTCTCAAAATATCCCAACCAAATATACACATTGTGTGTTTGATTAAGTTTTAAACAGACTGACCAAATTTGGTGTAAATCGGACAACTGTATCATGTAGCTACCATAGGAAAGATCGGTTCAAAATCAACCTTTCACAAATTTTGTAAAAAATCTGACGGCTTACGCAGGGCACTGCAAGGGTATTCAAACTTTGGCGCGCCAAAGTTAGCTTGCGCTTTATTTATTTATACATTTGCTTAGATCAAATTTCATAGTCCCTTCACTCTTTCGGTGTGTTTTCGGGACATAGTCAATGACTGCCAGATGCTCGTGCCTGAACATTCTGCCGGGGGCCTAAACAGGCTATGGCCGTTGATGTCTTCTTTGACTTGCTTATATCATAACATTTAATATCTTAACATTTTATATGGGGCTTGGAAAGGCTATAGCTTGTAATCTTCTTCTTACTACTATTCTTCTTATTGTATACATAATTAGTATCAATATTATAATTAAACCAATACCTAGGGCCAAGTGCCCAGACATATGATGGAACTTAAGTTCTTTTAATTGAAAATTATGGTCTTTAATTTCTCTTAACTTCATTTTTAATTGATCTATTTCGGCTGTATGATTTATTGTGTGAGATGTTAGAGGGTCCCATATTATTTTTGGGATTTCGCTTAATTCGCTTATATATGTTGAGGAAACAGTTTCATAAGCCTTTGAGTGAATGTTGTGGCTTGCCATTAAAATCTTATCTAGAGTTCTCACTGTGCAATCTGCGTTGATAGTCAATATGCCCTGATCAGGTAAACTTATTAGATCTTGTTGTGCATGTCTACACTGAATATTTGCCTTAGTGTTCTTTGGAACCTTAAAAAGCCAATTGCCTGTTCTATCTAATTCAATCCAATACGATTTAGTTGTCGACATTGTTCTATAAATACAATTTGATGATATATTAGGTTTAAAAGGTGAAGCTTCACAGGTGTTATCATTTGCATTGTTCCACGGCCAACTGCCGTAGCATACTCGTTTATTTAATTGCCATTTTTGACATCTGTTTAATGTCGCTTCTGTCATTAGGTGATATGAATCTATTGCAAAGTTGTACACTATATATTCTGAGCTTACGTCTGCAATAATAATTTGCTCCTGATTCTTTATTGGAATCGGAATAATCTTATATAATTCAGATGGATGCCTGCCAAACAAGGGAATTTTAGCATTTATGATAAGCCTTTTATCAATATAAATCCCTCTTGCGGTTAATAACGTGCAAATTTCTTTAAGTTCTGTGGCTGTTCCTTTTCCAGGTAGCTTTAAGCTTTCTGGTATCTTGTCTTTTATGATAGAAATTTCTTTTTTAAGTTGAGTTGGTTTTAGGCTGTTTGTGTTTAATCTGCCATGATTGATATCAATCAGCAGGCTAATTATTCCTGCTTGAATTTTTTCACATTCATCAATTAATGAATTCAACTGCTTTGTAATCATAAAGAAATTGATCGATTCCTTATACACAAAGTAACTTTCTTTAAGAAGCTCTGTCATGTTCTCGATACGGGTATTCATAACTTTGAAGTTTTCGTTTACTTCGGTAATAGTCTTTTTTAGAATATTTTCAGTCGACTCTATCACTGAAGTTTGTTTTTTAATTAAATTGTCTAAATTATTTTGATTTTCTAATAGACTGATCATATTTTCTTCAATTAGTTTTCTATCTTCAGCATCCTTTATACCAAACAACAATATGATATAATGAACCCATAAATTCAAAAGGTGCACGTTTTGTTCTTGGGAATGTGTGTGCCATAAATAACTTATTGTTTTCTTCTAAGTCATCTATTTGTCTTTGTATATTATCAAGAACCAAATTACATTGATCCTCAAAATCATGAAGTTTTGAACATACATTTCTCATTTTGTGTATTAAGTGTGTACTCTTTTCTAGCATAACAAAATATGTGTCCATGTCATAAAACACAACTAAATCCCAAGAAGATGTTATTATTTCTATCTCACCCATCGGATCTAAATATACCGAAGCTGTGCTGTTTATGCTTTCGATTACCCATTTCTTCTTTTCGTTGCCTACCGAAGTTGCATTTGAGAATTGGCAAAACAGCATCAGCATTAGCATAGCTAACATGACACCTAATTTGGGTTTTGGAGGTCTCATACGTGTGATTTTCTTTTCAGCACAATTTTCTGATTCATTAATTCCTATCAGAGGACATATTTTATTAATTGGTCGTGTAAGTAAACCTTCTTGAACTCTAATTTTTGCTACTCTCACTTTTTCATCTTTCCCTTTATGAACCTCTTCAATTTTTCCCAGAGGCCATCTTGCTGAGTGGCAGTTCTCGGATTTTATTAACACTATCTGCCCTTAATCGATATTTTGCGATTTTTTTTCCACTTATTTCTTTGCTGTAAAGTGTGCAGGTAATCTTCTTTCCATTTAACCCAAAACTCTCTTTTTAGCTTTTGAATTAATTTCCACCTGTCCAAGTTCCCGATTCTTTCATCTGTTATGGACTCAACAACATCTAAGTTTGGTCTACCAATTAAAAAATGACCAGGAGTTAATACTTCCTTATCATCAATATCGCTACTAGTCGTGTAAAGAGGTCGTGAATTTAATACTCCCTCAATTTGGCATAAAAGGGTTGACAATTCTTCAAATGTCAGACTGCTGTCCCCAATTATCCTTTTTAGATGATATTTCATCGATTTTACCCCAGCTTCCCAGATACCTCCGAAGTGAGGTCCTGCCGGGGGAATAAGACGCCACTCAATCCCATCTATCTCTAAAATCGGCGCGATTTTAACGTTGTCTCTGAGGGCCTTTTGGTATTCTACGTCTAGTTTTCTTGAGGCACCTACGAAATTAGTCCCGTTATCAGAGTAAATGTTTGCACATTTTCCTCTTCTTGCAATAAATCTTCGTAGTGCGGCTAAAAAGGCATCTGTTGTTAGATCGCTTACAACTTCAAGATGGATAGCTTTTGTTGCCATACATACGAAGACTGCAATGTACCCTTTATATGTTTTTATTCCACGATTTTTGGAACATTTTATATGGTAAGGCCCTGCATAGTCTACACCTGTATTTAAGAATGGGTATGACATTGTTATTCTGTGCTTCGGGAGATCTCCCATTATTTGCTCTACTGTCACTTGTCGATACCTTGAACAGGTTACACATTCTTTTAAAAGTTGTTTTAAACTATTTCTAAGCCCAAATATCCAAAATTTTCTTTGGATGTAATTTCTCATAAGGTTAATTCCACCATGAAGGGTTTCCTTATGTGCTTTTTTAATTATTAGATATAATATGTGGCATTTGTTTAAAATTATTGGGTGTTTTACTTCAAAGCTTGCACTAGAGTTTCGTAGTCTACCGCCAACTCTCAAAAGCCCTTCGTTATCTAAGAATGGATGTAAGCTTAATATTTTGCTTATAATATGTATTTCTTTTTTGTTTTTTAAGCAGTTAATTTCTGACATAAATTGAGATGCTTGTTGTTGTTTAAAGATACGATTGCTTGCGGATTTCAGTTCAATTACCGTTAAATAACCTGGGAATACTTTCTTTTTAATTTTTATTTCTATAAAACGAAATATGAATGAAAGTACTCTCTCAAGTTTTTGAATGCATGAAAATTTTTCTAACAATTCTTGTACAATGTTTTTCTTATCGTTAATCACTGTTGTATTAACAAAAGTATTGTTTTCGAATTGATTTTCTTTTGGCCAATTTTCTTTAGCTTCAGCAAGCCATTGAGGTCCTTTCCACCATATCGCACAATCTTTTAGTTTGTCGGCACAAATTCCCCTTGAGGCTACATCTGCTGGGTTGTCTTCTGACCTAACATGTTTCCAAACGACTCGCTTAACTTTTTGTATCTCGTCTGTTCGACGTCTTATAAACTTGTTTTTAGACCCAGTACTTTGAAAAAGTACAAATGGGTCTATTAAGTTTGTCCAAAAAAATGTGCGTAACAGGCAGAAGGAGGCGTGGCAGACCCCATAAAGTATATATATTCTTGATCAGCATCAACAGCCGAGTCGATATAGCCATGTCCGTCTGTCTGTCTGTCTGTCGGTCTGTCCGTCTGTCCGTCTGTCCGTCTGTCCCTTTTTGTGTCGCCTAGATCTCAGAGACTATAAGAGCTAGAGACACCAAATTTGGCATGTAGGTTCATCTATATCTCCCATTGATCAAGTTTGTTTTAGATTTTTGCCACGCCCCCTCCGCCCCTGTAAATTGAAATACAAAATTTCGAAGTCGAATTACAAAAGCCCCTTTAATGCTAGCCCCTTGATTTTTGGTACATATAATATACACTATTATCCAAACCTGTCCAGAAAATTTCATTCCAATCGGATGATAAACGCGGAAGTTATTCAACTAACAATGTTACGGGCTAAAGGAAGAAGAAGAGACGCTAGCGACCTCTGTGTTAATTAACTTCTTTCGTAGTGGCGCCATCTACTGTATGGTAGGGAACATTGAAGAACAATCTATAGTGGACGCTTTGCTCTCAAAAAGTACTGGGTCTCCTACTGTCGAGCTTGCTCCACTGTAGCTTACTGCATTTTTATTATCTCCATTTCTTATCCAAGCAAGAGTAATTGTCGAGTCACTCCATGCGTATGTTTCTGCAAAGTCCCCTAGGTCTTCTTTAACTCTATCAATTAATTTAGCAAGAAGATGAGCTGCACATAATTCTAGCTTAGGAATTGTTTTTCTATTTTTCTTCGGATTGACTTTGCTTTTACTGGCTATGATCATAACTGAGCAGCCGATTTTGGCGTATACGACAGCTGCATATGCTTTTTCTGAGGCATCCGCAAACCCGTGTACTTGTGCTAGTGTATTTGTCAGCATTTTAAGCCACCTTGGAATTCTAATATTTTCTAGTGTTTTAAGTTTTTCTAGAAATGATTCCCAATAGTTGGCATCTTCTACTGGTAATTCTTGATCCCATTTTTGTTCATCTAACCATAATTTCTACATGAACAGTTTACCTACTATTATTACTGGAGATAACCAGCCCAATGGATCATAAATTTTAGCTAGCACGGACAACACGGATCTTTTATTTATTTTATTAATTTTTTCACAGAACAAGTTAAATTTGAATTCATCTCTATTTGGGTCCCATTGTAACCCTAATGTTTTTATTGATTCATTTTCAATACATAACACATTGTTCTCTTCCGAATTCTCTATTGAAACTATTATTTCTGGAATATTGGAAATTCATTTCCTTAAATTAAATCCTACTTTTTCCAATTCGCTAGATACAAATTTAACTATATTTTTAGCTTCCTCTTTGGTATCAGCGCCTGTCATTAAATCGTCCATGTAAAAATCGTTTTTAATTATGTCTTGAATATTTTTACTTTTACAATTATTCGCAATTTCTAATAGTGTTCTAGTTGCTAAATAAGAGGCTGATGCAGTTCCATACGTAACGGTTATTAGTTTATAGTATTCCAATTTTTGTTTTGGAGAATCTCTCCATATTATATGAAGGTATTTTTGATCCTCCTCATCAATATTGATTTGTCGGTACATTTTTTCAATATCTGCAGAGACTACAAACTGCCACTTACGCCATTTAAAGATAATGTCAAAAATATCTTTTTGGACTCGTGGACCAATCCACATTGTGTCGTTAAGGCTTTTATTGTTTGTAGTCTTTGCAGATGCGTCAAAGACGACTCTCGGATACAACCCATCCCAATTCCGTATTTTGTCCCAACAATCCATCAATCTTAACAATCCCATTTTTCATAATTTGAGCATATAAATCCGCTCCAATAATTATGTCAATTCGACTGGGTTTCTCAAATTTTGGGTCAGCTAGAATATAGCTTCGCCACTTTGATTTGTTAATATTAATTGCTTGGACTGGTAGAGCTTTCATTAGTTTTGGCAACACAATTGCCTCTACACTAAATGGCTCTTTTTTCTTGTTTATAGGTTTCATACACAACTTGACTTTGTACTTTGATGTACTTGTCTCTAGTGATGAAACTCCGCTTATTTCAGTAAGCGTTTTAATTCTAGTTAAATTTAGAATTTGAGCTGCTTCTTCTGAAATAATTGTGCATTGTGATCCACTATCAATCAATGCCCTTGCTGTAGCTAACAGTGCTTGGTCTTTTGTCACGCACGTGTTTACTTTTTCATTTGTGAAATGAAGCATCGTGTTATGATGCTTCTTGCAAATTGTACATAAATTCTCGCAAGAACACCTCTTAAAACTTGTGTACTTTAAACACTTTAAGCATAGTTGCAACTTCTTAGCTGTTTCGCTTCTTTCTATCGGACTCATAGCATTAAATTTATAGCATTGTACCACTTTGTGCCCTGGTATTTTGCAAATCGGACAATTTTCTTTATCTTTTGAAAAATTTTTTGATAATTTTTTGTCCTCACTTTTTATTGAGCTTACGGAACTTAGCCGTTGCTCTAAAAATTCTACTACATCAGACAGCAACTGAATCTCTTTTGTCTTTTTGACATGCGATTCGTAAAGTTGCAATGTCTCTGTATTAAATTTTTTTAAAATCATATGAGCAAATATTATATCCACTTCATCAGATAAGTGGGATTTAGTTTTAATTATATAAATAGCTTCATTAATGCTATCGATACAATTTTTAATTTGCTTCCCTGAATCTATGTTTAAATTTGGCAATTCAATTAAACGATTAAACTGTTCGGAAAAAACTTTCCTTTTATTTCATATCGTTTGGCTAACAGTTCCCAAACGGTATGATAATTTTCTACGGAGCCAATAAGCAAATGAGACACCATGCTTTTGGCTTCACCTCTTAATGCCGACTTTAAATAATTAAATTTGGCGGACATACTGAGGTCTTCTCTGTTATGAATTATTTCCATAAACAATTCATAAAACATATCCCATTCTTTGGGTTCACCATAAAAACTGGGAACTTGTATTTTTGGGAGCTTTGGGAGCTCTTCGGTATGTCTCATTAGGACTGCCTTTCCTATGTCTTCTTTAATTCTTTCTTCTAACCTTTCGGACAGATTCTCAACGTCAAATCCTAATTCTGTGACGTTATCATTGCAAGTGTATCCCTTACTGGTTAGCTCCTGTACCTTCTCGCATAGCCTATTCCAAAGATAATTTATTTTATTCCTCCTGATGATGCACTCATAAGTACCGCCACTAGTTAACCTTACAACTGTTTCACTCAAATACGTATCAAGCTGTATTACATGCTCATCAATTAAGTCTGCTTTTTTACGATTATCATCGTATTTGTGAATTGTTGCAGTTCTAGGGTCTAATATCTCCTTGGAACATGCCACTTTTTCTTTCTTACGATCATCATCGTATTTGTGAATTGTTGCAGTTCCAGGGTCTAACATACTATATCCTTGAAACATGCAACTTCTTCAATTAATTTGTTAATTAGACCTAACGTGTTATCATACAGCTTTTTATTGAAATAGTCATGATCGATTATTCCAATTTTTCTCAATAATTGATGATTTTTCTTAAATTCTTTTTGAATATTTTCTAGTATAGGGATTGAATCTCTGGAAAGTATTCCAGCTTCAATCTCCTTTATTTCTTTAATGAGGGCTGATTGAGCCTCTTAAAGCTCAATCGTTTTCTGAGATAACATTTTTTTTTTAAATGCTACTTATATGTAACTAAAATATTTATCACTTATCTCGAACTCCTCCTTGGCGCTTTGGTGCTGCTGTTGGTGTTGCTGTTGTTGGTGTTGCTGTTGTTGGTATTGCTGTTGTTGTTGGTGGTTGCCGCTGTTGATGGTGGTTGCCGTTGTTGATGGTGCAGCTTCTATCTCTCTCTTTGGCTTTTGGTCTTGGCGTCGCCCTCAGTTTTCCAGAACTTCTCTCCGATTGCTGCTATTGGCGTCGCCTCTGTACAGTCAATCTTTTGTCAATATTGCAGCACACTCACTTTCTGATGTAGGCCTCAGAAACGCTGTATATACTTTCCTTCTGCCTGTTACATATGTTACTTTAACATTTTGAACAAACTAAATATATAAAATATAGGGCAAGCTAGCTTTGGCGCGGCAAAGTTTGGATACCCTTGCAGTGCCCTGTGTAAGCCGTTTAAATTTTTTACAAAATTTGTTGAATGTTGATTTCGAACCGATCGTTTCTATGGCAGCTATATGATATAGTTATCCGATCCGGCCGGCTCCGACATATGTGCTGCGTGCAGCAAAAAGACGGATCTGTACCAAATTTCATCAACATAGCTTCTAAACTGAGAGACTAGTTTGCATAGAAACAGACAGACACACGGACGGACAGACGGACAGACAGACGGACATGGCTATATCGACTCAGCTCGTCGCCCTGATCAAGAATATATATACTTTATGGGGTCTGTGAGGCTTCCTTCAATTTTTGTTTTTCAAGATATCTCAACCAAATATACACATTGTTTGATTAAGTTTTAAACAGGCTGACCAAATTTGGTGTAAATCGGACTACTATATCATATAGCTGCCATAGAAACGATCGGTTCGAAAACAACATTTAGTATGAAAAACTTTTTTGTTTCTCAAAATATCTCAACCAAATATACACATTGTGTGTTTGACTAAGTTTTAAACAGGCTGACTAAATTTGGTGTAAATCGGACTACTATATCATATATCTGCCATGGGAACGATCGGTTCAAACCAACATTTAGTATGAAAAACTTTTTGTTTCTCAATATATCTCAACTAAACTCACAGATTGTGTGTTTTATAGAGTTTCATACATCCTTACCAAATTTGGTACAAATCGGACAACTATATCATATAGCTGCCATAGGAACGATCGGTTCGAAATCAACATTTAACAAATTTTGTAAAAAATGTAAACGGCTTACACAGGGCACTGCAAGGGTATCCAAACTTTGCCGCGCCAAAGCTAGCTTGCTCTATATTTAATAAATATAGTTTGTTCAAAATGTTAAAGTAACATATGTAACAGGCAGAAGGAAAGTATATATATTCTTGATCGGCATCAGAAGCCGAGTCGATACTGCCATTTCCGTCTGTCTGTCGGTATGAACGAAAAGATCTCAGAGACGGTAAGACCTACGAGCACCAAATTTGGTATGAAGCATTCATATATTTGCACGCAGATCAAGTTTTTTTTCTTCAAATTTTGGATGCCACGCCCCCTACGCCTATAAATCGCTAAAAACGTTATAGCTACAGCTGTATAGCTACAGAATTTAGACTTGGCACGTATGATGAGTAGACTGGTCCAGACAGATCAGTAATCTCATATTTATGACGAGTCATCCCCTTCTCCAACAAACCTCAATAAACCATAACTCTCGCAATTATCAATCTGGAGATTTAAGATTAGGTATGAATGATTGTTAAGGTCATATAATACCACCGCCGATTACTACACTGTCCGCCTGTTTTTATGCAAACTAGTCTTTCAGTTTTGAAGCTATCTTGATGAAACTTGGTACAGGTCCGTCCTTTTTTTAAGCTGCACGCAGTACATATGTCGGAACCGGCCGGATCGGATCACTTTATAATATAGGTGCCATAGGAACGATCGGTTCGAAATCAATACTTATTATGAAACCTTTTTTGTTTCTCAAGATATGTCAACCAAACTCACAGATTGTGTGTTTAATAGAGTTTCATACATCCTTACCAAATTTACTTCAAATCGGACAACTATATCATATAGCCATAGGAACGACCGGTTCAAAATCAATATTTAGTAAGAAAAATTTTTTTGTTGCTTAAAATACCATAATTTAACTCACAGATTGTGTGTTTGATAGAGTTTCATACATCCTTACCAAATTTGGTTCAAATCGGACAACTATATCATATAGCTGCCATATGAACGATCGGTTCGAGATCAATATTTAGTATGAAAAACTTTTTTGTTTCTTAAAATACCTTAACTTAACTCAAAGATTGTGTGTTTGGTATAGTTTTATCTGATTCATTAGACATTTTTCGAAGAGCTTTGATAGACACGATAATAGGCTTATAGGTCTGTATGACGACGGGACAGTGTGATCCTTTCCTGGTTTCGGTATCATTATAATGACCGACTTTTCCATCTCTGTGGGAAGTGGCCTAGTTTTGTGATAGCATTAAAGAGTTGTGTGACAGTGCATACCGCACAATATGGGAGCTCAATAATCATTTTGGGGGTTATTATTGGGGGTTGAGGCTGAGAGTCACTTCTTCTTAATGTTGGTAGTGTAAACGCATTTGTTGCGGGATATGGTTGGAACACATTTTAAAGGTGAGCCGCAAATGTGCTGGCTCTATCTTCATCGCTGCGGGCCCAACCGCAAAAATTTCCATTCTCGACGTAATTGTCGCTTTTCTTGGACGAGCTGGTCGATTTCTATATTTGACTTCTTTTGGATGTGTAGTACTTGTGTAGTTTCAGGTGCTGCAATATGAGCTGCGGTGACGAGGACGGACTCCAGTGTATTTACACAGTGTTCGATGTCAGCTTCAACGTTAAGGAGAGGTTTTAGTTCATTATGTGAACTAATATATTTTTTGTATCGAATCCAATTGGTTTTATGTGAAGTCAGTCTAATCGGTTGATCTACGGACTCTGTTTGTCGAAGTAGTTTTATTAGAACAGGTGAGTGATCAGATGAGAGATCTGAAAGACATTCGGCGCTTATCAGACTTCGAGGAATATTTTTAGTAATTGCAAAGTCAATTAAATCGGGTAGTTTCTTGGAATCTGTTGGCCAGTATATTGGTCTACCGGGAGAAACGTAATCTAGCTTTTTGATAGTTTTAATAACGGCATTGTAAAGCTGCTTTCCTTTGGGTTAACGAGTCGATATCCCCAGTGTGTGTGCTTGGCATTGTAGTCTCCTGCTGCTATAAAGTGTTCTTCAAGGTAGTTAAAAAGCTGCGTAAACTCACCTTCAGTTATGGTAAAGCGAGATGGGCAGTATACGGCGGCTAGAGTAAGTTGGTTACCATTGTCCAGTTTTATGTTTAAAGATGTGGCCTGTAGGTAGTTTTCAGCAAATTCTTTATGGCAGTGGTGCTTGATACGAATACCAGTACCACCATGTGCTTTACCATCGGGATGATTTCTTCCGTAGAACAAGTAGCCTCGTAAATTAAAATTAAACTTGTTTGTAAGATGTGTTTCTGAGAGTAGCATAACGTCGATATGATTGTCGAGAAGAAATTGAGCTAACTCAAGTTTGCGTTGTGAAACGCCATTAACGTTCCACATAGATATACGAAGGGGAGCCATCGATTATTTTGATTGTTGTGATAGCAGCATTTGTATCAAAAGATTTTGGTTTCGCATTAAATCTTGCATGGTTGTCCGCATAAATGCCATGAAGTCCATTAGGCTTTGCTGCAGGTTAAATAATAATGCTTCAGAATTGCTTTGTTGCTGGTCCGTTGGTTGATACTGCTTTGCCGTGTTGGGTTCCAAGTGTGCTGATTGTGAAAACGTGTTGTATTTGAGGCAGGAGGCTCCAGCCCTGATTTTAGCGCGTTTGCGAATGTCACGTTTTTTGTAGAGCTTTTGGGGCCAAAAGAGGATCGGGCTGCAGTCGAAAAGAAGACATCTGGGTTTAATTTGGATGGGGTAAACGGTACGTTTTGGGTACGTGCAGTGGTCACTCGCTGAAGGAGTCGACTTTTGATCTCCTTATATATTGGGCATCCTTTGTAATTAGCTGTGTTATTACCACCGCAGTTGCTGCACTTTTTTGTGGTGGGGTCGTTTTTATCCACTGGGCAGTGTGCAGAGTCGTGAAGCTCTCCGCAAACTACACACACCGAAAGCAGTGTACAGTATTTTCTTGTATGGCCATATTCTTGAAAATTCATGCATTGTACCGGTCCCTTGCGTTTATGTGGTTCTTCTACTGTGATTCTACGGTGCAATAAGAACTGAAGTTTATATATTGGGTGCTCTTCGTTGTTCTTTAACGACTTGCTTTCAGGTTCAAGTTCTACCTTGAATAGCGGCTGCGGTTTCTTGTCTCTGTTTAGGATGTTGAAAACTGTCTTAGCGCTAAAATCCTTTATCTTGTAGCGCCTTAGTTATTTCTTCAGGTGTAACATCAGGCTCAATGCCCTTCAGTACGACTTGCAGTCCCTTGCTGCTTTTTAGTTGGTACGTGTAGAAGTTCTTTTTACTGTCGTTTAGAAACTTTGACAATACTCTATAATTATCGTCGGACTTCAATTGGACTTTTGTTTCATGAATGTTGCCCTTTACAAGGGGGATTATATGAAAATTGTCCGCCCCAATAAGCTCTATAATTTTGTTTACGAGAGCATTAGAGCTTCTCTTCTTGACCTCTGCTTTTTAACCTCTTTATTAACGATCTTCCTTCTATTATTCTACACTCTAACATTTTAATGTATGCTGATGATGTGAAGTTGTGTCTGTCATTTACGGACAGTTCCTGCTCTGATTTACTGCAAGCAGATCTGGCACGCTTTTATAAATGGTGCAAATTTAATTTACTGAATCTTAACTGTCCTAAATGCAAGGTTATGTCTTTCTATAGACACCTGCATCACATCATCAATTATACTCTTGATTTGGTACCCCTTACTAGAGTAGATGATGTAAATGATCTTTGGTATTCTCCTCGACCATAGACTGAAGTTTGATACACATGTTGCTTTAACGGTCAGTAGGGCGACTCAAGTTCTAGGGTTCATCAAACGATGGGCAAAGGAATTTGATGACCCTTATACGACAAAATTACTTTATGTATCTCTTGTTCGTCCGATTCTAGAATATGGTTCGTGTGTTTGGTCTCCACAATACTCTAACCACCAGGATCGTATTGAATCTGTCCAAAAAAATTTCTATTATTTGCTTTACGTGGTTTTAACTGGGTTTCAGGCTTTAATTTACCCCCGTATACTAGTAGACTTCTTTTAATTAATCTACCCACTTTAACTAACCGTCGTATTATGCTTGGCGTCATGTTTATTGTTAAATTAGTTGCTGGCGAAATTGATTCTTCTTATTTATTGAGTCAAATAAATTTCTCAGTTCCTGCCAGGTCTACCCGTAATTATGTACCACTATCCCTTAATCGTTGTACTAATAACTATTCCCTGCATGAACCCTTTCGAGTGCTCTGTACGGATTATAATAGACTTTACAATGTCTTCAATGCAGATGCCTCAATTTTTACTATAAAAAATTTATCTTATTCTCTCTAACTCATAATAACCAACGCTAACATCATATCAGACCTGATTGGGTTTTTCTTGGGTTTTCCCCAATCCCCGCAACGAATGTTGGGTCTGAGTAATTGATCTTAAATTTGAACTTGCCCATATATATATAATAACGTAGTTCACTTCACGTTAGTTTTAAAAAAATATTTTATTTATTTTAAATGTGAAATACAGAACTGCGGAGTTTCGAGTAAAAATCAAGACTAATCTTATGATAAAAAGTTGACGCTTAACAAACCTCGGCTTCAGAGAATTTGGGAGTATTTCTACTCTTAAATAAACAGAGATTTTAGGCATGGCTCTCTTAATATGTAGAACCTTTGGACTTTAAACAAAAGCCTGGATTTGTGCCGCGTCGGCATAATTGACCCTTGGTGAGAATAGCAAGTCCAGGATGTTTACGTTATCGTTTAAAGCGTGGGAGCGCTCGATTTGTTATTTTCACCAACGGTATCAAGTTACATGATAATAAAAATTTAAGTGCGTATGTGCTTATGTGGTATTGTGAATATGTTACTTCCCCATCAATAAAAAATTAGCCTGTCCTCAGGCGTTGATCTTAGGATATAATGTTGGTTCGGATTCAATTACGATATTTTCATTTTGATTTGATATTGGATTTATGTTTACAATATTTGATTGTGGGGTTGTTTCTGTTTGTTTCTTAAAATTAACAATTATTTTATGTGGTATGCTTTTAAATTTATAGCTAAAGTACAATATTAGCGTGATTACAATAATTATAAGTGTTGTTAAAATTATGATTTGGAATGTATTGTAATGTTTTGTTTGGTCTTTTATAATTTCTTTTGCTTGAATATAGGAGATTGGTTCTAGTTTAGTTACATTATTGTTTACATAGATGGTCTGTGTGTAATCTAACAAGGTACTTGTTATTAATATTTCTTCTAATTGGATTGAACAATTGAATGCTTTTATAATATTATTATTTTCTATTGTTATTTCTCTATTCAAGCAATTTTGATTTAAAATAGTTTTAGGCAAATTCCAAGTTAAAATTATATTTGGTTCTATGTGATTTATTTCAAATGTTTTATGTGTTTTTGAGTATCTACATTCAGTGGAGACTTGATTTAAAATTCCTGTTATACATTTATTCATAACTAAATCTTTTGTTTTTGCTATGTATGCTTGATTATTTTGTACGTAATATTTGTCATGTATAATTTCAGTCAAAATGTTATTGTCTTTGTCTGGGTATGGGATGATTTCAAAAATAGGCGTGTTGATGATTTCACGAGGAATATGGGAAATTATTAAAATTTCATTTGTAGTTGCTTTTAACCAAGTGGAGGTTTTAATGTTTAAAATCTTTTCAGAATTAACGTGTGATAGAGGGTCGTGTTTTAGTAATTTAGGGTTGAATATACCTAATCTTGTTAATTGCATTCCTAGCTCTATATCCTCAATATATTCTGTGAATTCTTGTAAGTTAAATGTGATTATTGATAATTTTTGATCTCCTTTATTAATTAAACTCTCTCGGATATATGTAGGGGTGGCTTTGGCTTTATTTTATCACCTTCGCCAGCTTCAGACGGCAGATCGTCAGAGTTGTCTGCCAGAATTTTAAACTTGTTGTTGTAGATTGGATTTTCGTTTGTATCTAGGCTTGAATCGCCACGGATAATTTTTGGCTTCGAGTTTAGGGGGCTCGACTTTCTTTTAATTTGAATGTAGCGATCCAAACCAGTCTGAACAGCTGGACCCGTTTTTGGTTTTTGTTTTGATTCTTGTTCTTTATTGTTCTTGTTTTTGGCGGCTATGGGGCTTGAGCTTGAAGTTGTTGTCATATTTGAATGATCCGCTTGCGTTGCAGAAATCGCTTTGGGTATTGTAGCCGTTATCACGTTGTTGATGACGGATACAGTTGCAGTTGTTGTTGTTGCTGCGATTGTAGTAACTACTGAGGTCATTGTACTAGTTGTTGGAGCGGTGTGTGTCGAAATAAATGCGACCACTGGTGCTGGAGAGCTGCACTGCGAGCTCCATGAGCTAGAGGTTACGGTGGGGAGAGCCGGAGAGCAAGAGCGTGGTCTCTGGCCGACAGCGGACAAGAGAGCTGAATTACGCTGCAATTCGGTATCACGGGTTGAAAAGTACGAGTAGAACCCATTTCTCTGGTCGATAGAGCTTCTTCGCTCTTTTTCTTGAGCATTGCTCATTTTGCGTGGCACTTTTTATGTTTTTATTAATTTTTCACTTGTGTTAAGAATAACAACTGGTGTTAGACATAGGTACAGCGTCTTGGCGCTATTACTGTATTACTCGAATTCACTTTAATGTTTTATTTATTTATCTTTATTTTTTTTTTTGACTGTCACTATGTCCACAGTTGTAGCGCTTTCCGGAGCGCGTAAAATAACACGACCGTTCACCACGAAGGTTAAGTGTGTTTTGAATTGGATCTGAGAATAAAATTGACTAAATAAATATGAAGAATCAATTTCACCAGTTACGAATTTAATTATAATCATGACGCCAAGCATAATTCGACGGTTAGTTACAGTGGGCAGATAATAAAAAAGATAAAGCAAATAATAAAAATGCAGTAAGCTACAGTGGAGCAAGCTCGACAGTAGGAGACCCAGTACTTTTTGCGTGCAAAGCTAAAGATTGTTCTTCAATGTTGCGTACCATTCAATAGATGGTGCCACTTGATAAACATAGAGGTCGCTAGCGTCTCTTATTCTTCCTTTTGCCTGTAACAGTGTTCGTTAAATAACTTCTGCGCTTATCATCTGATTTGAATGAAATTTTCAGGACAGGTTTGGACTAAAGTGAGTATTATATATACTAAAAATCTAGGCGCTAGTTTGAAAGGTTCTTTTGTAATTCGTCTTTAAAATTTTGTTTTTCAATTGACGAGGGCGGAGAGGGGCGTGGCAAATATTTAAAGCAAACTGGATCAATGCAAGATATAGATGAACCTACATGCCCAATTTGGTGTCTCTGGCTTTTATAGTCTCTGAGATCTAGGTGTTCGAAAATGGGACAGACAGACAGACAGACAGACAGACAGACGGACATGGCTATATTGACTCGTCTGTTGACGCTGATCAAGAATATATATACTTTATGGGGTATGCCACGCCTCCTTCTGCCTGTTACGCACATTTTTTGTGCACAAACTTAATAGACCCATTTGTACTTTTTAAAGTACTGGGTCTAAAAATGCAGTAAGCTACTGTAGAGCATGCTCGATGGTACTGGAGACCCAGTACTTTTTGAGTGCAAACCGTTCACTATTGATTGTTCTTCAATGTTGTGGACCTATCAATAGATGGCGCCACTACGAAGATAAGTTAATTAACACAGAAGTCGCGAGTCTCTTCTTCTTCCTTTGAACGTAACATTGTTAGTTGAATAACTTCCGCGTTTATCATCCGATTTGAATGAAATTTGCAGGAGAGGTTTGGACTATAGTGTATAATTTATGTACCAAATCGCTAGCATTAAAAGGGCTCATGTAATTCGACTTCATAATTTTGTATTTAAATTTCCGGGGGCGGAGAGGGCCGTGGCAAACATCTAAAACTTGATCAATGGGAGATACAGATGAACCTACATGCCAAATTTGGTGGCTCTAGCTCTTATAGTCTCTGAGATCTAGGCGACACAAAAAGGGACAGACAGACGGACAGATAGCCAGACGGACAGACAGACAGACAGACATGGCTATATCGACTCGGTTGATGCTAATCAAGAATATATATACTTTATGGGGTCTGCCACGCCTCTTTCTGCCTGTTTCGCACATTTTTCTGGAAAAACTTAAAAGACCCATTTGTACTTTTTTAAAGTACTGGGTTTAAAAAATTGTTCAAGCAGATTCAATACGATCCTGGTGGTTAGAGTACTGTGCAGACCAAATACACGAACCATCTTCCAGAATCGGACGGAGAGCTTTAAAACGTTGCCAGTGATTCAGGGTAGAAGTGGCCCTTTCCTGGATTTCTGGTTGAAATACAGAAATAAGGGGACCACCTATTAGGAAATGACCTGGAGTTAAGGCCAACAGGTCAGTGCAGTCTTCTGACAACGGAGAAATCGGCCTAGAGTTGAGACGGACTTCGATTTTCGCCAAAAGCGTTAAAAGCTTCTCAAAAAAGTATTTTACCATGGACGTGGACTTATAAAAAAGAGCCTTGAAACTTTTCACATCTGCTTCCCTAAGGCCTCCCGTGTGCGGTTGGTGGGTTGAAATGCCAAGCCAGGTTCTGATGCCTACATTTGGAAATTATTCCCGTCTTTATCGCGTCAAGGAAACCTCAAGATATAATATTTTCCGCCCTGACAAAGGTCTTGCCGTTGTCGGAGTGCATGCATTTGGGACAACTACTTCGGGCCACAAAACGGGAGAAGGCAGCCTGAAAACTCTTCGTGGTAAAGTCGGAAGTCGCTTCGAGATGGATATAGTTCTTTACATTGAAGGGTCCAGCAAAGTCGACACATGTGTGTGTAAAAGGTTGGCAAATCATTTGTGACTGTAGTCTTTTGCGGTATAACACACAGACCTTGCAGGAGCTAATGATGAACTTGACATTGAGCTTGGGAATCCAAAACTTCGATCGGATAAGACACATTATTAACTCGTTATCTCCATGCAAGGATATGCGGTGTGTGAACCGGACCAGTAGCTTGGCAAAAGTGGATGAGTAAGGAGTAATGATTGGATGGCCCTCACTAAAATTCAAATCAAAATGGAAATCTGCTGCTTCGTGAGCAGACAGCCAAACTCCTCTGCGTAGTATCTTCGTTGAGTGAGTATTGCTGAATTCCAGCGGACGTGGAGTGGACGAATCCGTGCTTCCGCTAATGAAACGAAACACAGCGGCAATAACGCAAAGAGCTCTTTGGAAATCGGGAATACAGGGCAGCTTTGTTAAGTTGCATTTAATAGTGCGCTGCTCCATGCAAGTTTCTGGGATAGGAACAGACGAAGTTGGCCATTTATTTACGGACAGTGTGGTCCACTAGGATTTGAAGGATATCATTCAGGGTCATGCCATTTGAGGATGGACAAGATGCGTTAAAAAGTACTCGAACCTTAGTAGTAGTGCTATCAGGTTTAAAGACAACGTGGTGTGGTAGATAAAAATTATAATTTGTGGAGATGTTATGCGGAGATGGTGTCATGTGACCGAGATACTCTTGGAGCACGAAGTCCCAAATCAATATGGTTGAGATTTTGAAATGGAAGAGTCACTACATATCTGCCACACCCTTTCCGAGAGGTCGTTCGGACAAAGTTTGATTCGCAAACGGAGTTATTTACCTTGACCAACTTGGTTGGAATATTCTTCACCTCCCAAAATTTGGAGAGAAGATTATCGAGCTTCGCTCCTTCGCTAATAGAATTTTGCGGCGAGAAAGAGGAAACGGAACTAGGCACAGTCTTCGAAACTGGGCCCGTGAGAATCCAGCCAAAGACTGTTTCTTGCCCAAGTAGTGAGCTGTAAATATTCGGACGGGAGCCGCATAAAATGATAGATATCCGCGCCTATGAGAACATCAATCTGCGAACTTCGAGAGGAGGAAGGATCTGCCAATTAGAAAGATGGAATATTTTTCAAGGAACTTTGAGGAATAGTGTATGATGGGAAATTTCCTGCCAATTGAGGATCTACAATGGCCGATGTTTCTATAAGCAATCTCGGTTTTATAGGAGAGCCAATGTTGAAGTGGCATAGCTTTTTAGCTTGGGCTGCAACTGCTTGACTAAGCCCTGAGACTTGTGCGTGAACGAATTGGAAAGGCAATTTTATCGTGTGGAATAATCGCTCAGAAATGATTGTAGCTTCAGACCCATAGTCGATTAATGCACGGCGGTATATGAAGCACCCAAATGGCATACGTTTATGACCGCTGTGCCGAGGAGAACCACCTGCGTGTTAGCAGCAAAGTAATTCTGTACGTTTGCTGTTAAAGAAATTGGAGTGGACTGTATGGAAGTTGAATTGGAAGTAGAATTAGCATTGGAAGTAGAAACGGAATTAAAAGTAGAAAAGGCGGCGCTTTGAGCAGTATCACCTCGATGCAGTAGCGTGTTGTACGTAAAGCAATTATGCGCACTGGTATACTCTCGCAGTAGTTGACCTCTGACAGTTGTCAGTGGAAATTTGGCGATGATGTCGTTGGCTTCATCCCCGGTCTTCGAGTTGATATGATATAGTCAACCTTGGATTGTTGACGTAAGGAGCCGTAAAAAGGGCACGGAACGTGGGCCAACTCAAGTAATCTCCGTGGAACACTTCTGTGTGTCACGGATGGAGAAGACAGATTCCGGAATAGGAAAGAGGTGCAGGTCCGCTTTCAAAGGAAATATGTTGTTCCTTGTTCTTGGAAAGCCAGAAGCTCAAAACAAATGTGGCTGTCGAAAACACTATTGAGAGGAGGCTTGAGATGAATTGTCTTTTCAACGCAATAAAAAAATATAGCGCAAGCTAACTTTGGCGCGCCAAAGCTTGGATACCCTTGCAGTGCCCTGTGTCGTCAGATTTTTTACAAAATTTGTTAAATGTTGCTTTCGAACCGATGGTTCCTATGGCAGCTATATGATATAGTAGTCCGATTTACACCAAATTTGGTCAGCCTGTTTAAAACTTAATCAAACACACAATGTGTATATTTGTTTGAGATATCTTGAGAAACAAAAAAGTTTTCATACTAAATGTTGTTTTCGAACCGATCGTTCCTATGGCAGCTATATGATATAGTAGTCCGATTTACAACAAATTTGGTCAGCCTGTTTAAAACTTAATGTAGTTATCTGATCCGGCCGGTTCCGACACATGTACTGCGTGCAGCAATTAGACGGACCTTTACCAAGTTTTATCAAAATAGCTTCAAAACTGAGAGACTAGTTTGCATAGAAACAGACAGACAGACATGGCTATATCGACTCAACTCGTCGCCCTGATCAAGAATATATATACTTTATGGGGTCTGTGAGGCCTCCTTCAAAGCATTACACATTTCGTGACAAAATAATAATACCCTCTGCAAGAGTATAAAAATCGATCTTATGTTCGTGCTCGATGCGTGTACGTGTACGTACTCGATAGCTATTAATTGCTGGAACCCAGGAGCGTCAATGGGCTGATGATCCGCGGGTATTTAATGTCGGAAGGATCAACGACCGTCTAATCTAATAACTATCTTTAATCGATTAAAGCTTACCAAATGCTTCCAAGACAGTATTTGCTTCCAGAATTTGTTGTTGAATCCATGACGAACCATTAGACGTTATTGCACATAAATATTGCAACACAAATTTGGTTGATTCTGTTTTTCCAGCACCTGATTCCCCAGATATTAAGCATGACTGCAAAAAAATTTTAAATATATTAGATGCAGATATATACTAATATTTATCACAGTAATATAGATTTAAATATTAATTAATTATAATTATCGCCTATTTTCAAGTATGCAAAAACAAATATATTGTAGTATGTCCCTGATTAGTATAGCGTATTCAGCGCAGTATGCATAAATATATATTAAAACACTGTGTAGCTCAATATGCATAAATATCAGAGTTGGGAACTAGCAGTACTTTTGAATTAGCATTGAAAAAAGGAGTGATAATGAAACTTCATATCACTGGCATTGAAAAAAGTAGTGTTAATGAAAATTTTGTTCACTACCACTTAAAAAAAGTAGTGCTCACGAAAATTTTTAGACCCTGTACTTTAAAACAGTAAAAAAAATTTGCGTAACAGGCAGAAAGAGGCGTGGCGCCTTGGTTTTTGGTACATTTAAATAAAACTGTAGTCCGAACCTTTCCTGAAATTTTCATTCTAATCTGATAATAAACGCGGAAGTTATTCAACTAACAATGCTACGTTCAAAAGGAAGAAGAAGAGACTCTAGCGACCTCTGTGCTTATTAATTTATCTTCGTAGTGGCGCCATCTACTGAATGGTACGCAACATTGATGAACAGTCTATAGTGAACGGTTTGCACTTAAAAAGTACTGGGTCTCCTACTGTCGAGCATGCTCTACTGTAGCTTACTGCATTTTTGTTTCTAAACTTGTGGCAGATGAGGATTTAGGAGGATTTAGTCTTGAGTCATATTTGTAATAAGCTAAAGTATGGCATACCTGATGAAAAAGCGTATCAAAGTTCTCTTTTACACATAAACGTAACATTTGTTCTTTCAAAATTTTGTTGCCCGAACATTTCATGGAGAGCGTTTTAGCATTTCTTATAAGAAAGCGGGAAATGTAAATTCAATTTCTCCTGCAATTGAACTTAAATAATAGAACTTTATATAATACTAGGGGCTGACCCCGGCTCGCTACGCTCGCTGCAATCTCGGGGAGAAATGTGTAGTGGATATAGGGTACATTTCCCACAGCTATACCCAGACCTTATGTCATTTCTAATAAGAAAGCGGTAAAGGTTAATTCAATTTTTCCCTGCAATCGGACTTAAAATAAAATTACTGTGTATAAGCAGGGGCAAGCCCTCTAATGCTCGCTTCGCTGGCCAACCCTTGGCTCGCTACGCTCGCTGAAATCTCGGGGAGAAATGTGGAGTGAAAATAGGGTACACTTCCCACAGGTAAACCCAGACCTTATGTCATTTTAATAAGAAAGCGGTAAAGGTTAATTTAATTTTTCCCTGCAATCGGACTTAAAATAATATTACTGTGTATAAGCAAGGGGCAAGCCCTCTAATGCTCGCATCGCTGGCCAACCCCCGGCTCGCTACGCTCGCTGAAATCTCGGGGAGAAGTGTGGAGTGAATATAGGGAACACTTCCCACAGCTATAGCCGGACCTAATTACATTTTTAATAAGAAAGCGGGAAGTGTAAATTCTATTATTTCCTGAAATCGGACTTAAAATAATATTACTTTGTATAAGCAGGGGGCAAGCCCTCTAATAATCGCTACGCTCGCCAACCCCCGGCTCGCTACGATCGCTGAAATCTCGGGGAGAAATGTGGAGTGAAAATAGGAATACTTCTCACAGCTATTGCCGGACCTTATCATTTCATTTACATTTTTAAGAAAATATTAGTAATAGTACTTTATATAATATAGAGAATTTATAATTATATAATTTTAGAGAATTTTCGCTGCTCGCTGTTTTAAAGTTGTCGCTGCAATTGGAGTAACAGTGCTATATACTGAAAATTGATTTTGAAAGTCGCAACACCAATGAATCGTAACAATCGTAAACAATCTCAGAATGTAGCAGTGAGTAAGAAATACATATTCTGTGAGTTTGGTTAAGATAGCTCAAAAATCAAAAATTCATACTAAGCAATTTTGACCTTTGACACCCCCATTTTAGCCCCTTCCAGTGGGGATATCAAAAAATCCCGTCTTATATGTTGTGTAAAAATTTCAGCTCAAAATCTTAAGCAGTTTGGCCTACAGCGTGATGACTCAGTCAGGACAAAGAGTTTTATATATATAGAAAGAGAATTTACCTTTTCGCTGCTCGCTGTTTTAAAGTTTTCGCTGCAATTGGAATTTAGAAGCAAGAGCGAGTTGCAGTGCCATATACTGAACATTTATTTTAAAAGTCGCAACACCTCCTCTTTTGATTGTTTATTAATAAATTGACCAAATTTTCACAGAATGTTACAATGAGTAAGAAATACATAATCTGTGAGTTTGGTTAAGATAGCTCAAAAAACAACTAAGCTCTTCATACAAAATATTAATTTGCGTCTGATTTTTGACGTGGCAGCTATATGATATAGTCATTCGATCTCGACCAAATTTTCTCAGAATGTAGCAGTGAATAAGAAATACATAATCTGTGAGTTTGGTTTAGAAAGCTCAAAAAACAACAAAGCTCTTCATACAAAATTTTAATTTGCATCTGATAATTCCAATGGCAGCTATATGATATAGCCATCCGATCTTTACCAAATTTTAACAGAATGTAACAATGAGTAAGAAGCACATAATCTGTGCGTTTGGTTGAGATAGCTCAAAAAACAACAAAGGTCATCATACCAATGTTTTTTTTGCATCTGATTATTCCTTTGGCACCTATATGATATGTTCATCCAATATTAACCAAATTTTTAAAGAATATAACAATGAGTAAGAAACACATATTCTGTGAGTTTCGTTGAGATAGCTCAAAAAACAACAAAGATCTTCATACAAAGTTTTAATTTGCATCTGATTGTTCCTATGGCAGCTGTATGATTTAGTGGTCCGATCCTGACCAAATTTTCTCAGGATGTAGCAGTGAGTAAAAAATACATAATCTGTTAGTTTAGTTAAGATAGCTCAAAAAACAATACAAATTTTCATACTAAGCAATTGTGACCTTTGACCCCTTTTTAGCCCCTTCCAGTGGGGATATCAAAAAATCCCGTCTTATTGCACGATAATTATGTGTCGGCTATGTTGCGTTCACATTGGTACATTTTAATGAAATTTTTTGCAAATTGCACTTTCAAACCTATTTTAAAATAAAAGGTTAATTGTTTCTGAAAAAATATGCTTGAAAACTGAACTTTTCAACTTTAACTCTATCATTATAAAGATCGAGCTGATTTCAAAACTGTGAATGGAAAAGTTTTAGAAAATTTCATTACCTTGAGTTGAAACCTAATTTTATTGAAAACGGTAATCACGTTCACGATTAATACTCGAAGAAGCTGAGTCACCTTTGAAAAATTTAAAAAAAAATATTTCAAAAACTACTTCATAGAAAAATTTTTAAGATACTTTTTCGTGTTTAGGAGGTCAAAATCTATACTGAAAAATACTTAGGCCAAATATAATATTAGGCAGACACAAAAATATTATTAATAAAAAAATTAAGTAATGTTATTATAAATAAAGAGGCGATTAAAAAAATTTACGTTTAATAAGAAATTATTAAAGCCATACAAGAAATAAATTTAAGAGACAATAAATAAGTTTTAAAAATATTGTTTTTTAATTATCAGGCGCACAAAATTCTTAACTCAATTCCGAAATGAGCTTGAAATATCCTAACGCTCTTGATATAAAGATCAAAAACTGTCATGTAGACTGTAAAGCCTACCACCCCAGCTTAAAAAATTTTATAAAGAAACGTAGGAGAGCTAAGACTGACTCGTGGGCTGCCTTCTGCGAAGATCTCACCAGCACCTTACAACAGAATACGTCCCAAAGGGTTGGAGAGAACATTATCCTAAATGACCTTCTATAAAAATCTATAAATTATATGTACATAAATTATCGTCGACAACTATGTGTGTAACGCAAAAAGTGATTAGTTACGGTGTGGTATTTTGCATTATTATAAATAATCATAAACTTTCAATAACTAACAAATTTATTTTCGCGGTTTATTTGCTGTGTTATTGTTGTATGTGTCTAGAACTTTTTACGCTCTTTTAAGCAGATCTTGCACGCTTTTATAAATGGTGCAATTTTAATTTACTAAATCAAATCTGTCCTAAATACAAGGTTACGACTTTCTATAGACACGTGCATCACATCATCAATTATACTCTTGATTTGGTAGCCCTTACTAGATTAGATGAAGTAAATGATCTTGGTATTTTCCTCGACCATAGACTGAAGTTTAATACACATGTTACTTTAACGGTCAGTTTGGCGACTCAAGTTCTTGGGGTGATCAAACGATGGGCAGTGGAATTTGATGACCCATAGACGACAAAATTACGTTATGTATTTCTTTTTCGTCCGATTCTGGAATATGGTTCGTGGGTTCGGTCTCCACAATACTCTAACCACCAAGATCGTATTGAATCTGTTCAAAAAAATTTCTATTATTTTAACTGGGATTTCAGGAGATTTAACTGGGTTTCAGGATTTAATTTACCCCCGTATACTAGTAGACTTCTTTTAATTAATCTACCCACTTTAACTAACCGTCATATTATGCTTGGCGTCATGTTTATTGTTAAATTAGTAGCTGCCGAAATTGGTTCTTCTTACTTATTGAGTCAAATTAATTTCTCAGTTCCTGCCAGATACACCCGTGATTATGTACCACTATCCCTTAATCTTTGTAATAATAACTTTTCCCTGCATCAACCCTTTCCAGTGCTCTGTACGGATTATAATAGACTTTACAATATCTTCAATGCAGATGCCTCAACTTTATTATTAAAACATCTATCTAATTCTCTCTAACTCATCATAAGTAACACTAACATGATATCAAAACTGATTGGGCTTTTCTTGGGTTTTCCCCAATCCTCGCAACAAATGTTGGGTCTGAGTAATTGATATTGATATAATAATATATAATTTTTTTATACCCTTTGCAGAGGGTATTATAATTTTGTCACGAAATGTGTAATGCATTGAAGGAGGCCTCACAGACCCCATAAAGTACATATATTCTTGACCAGGACGACAAGCTGAGTCGATATAGCCATGTCCGTCTGTCCATCTGTCCGTCTGTTTCTATGCAAACAAGTCTCTCAGTTTTAAAGCTACCTTGATGAAACTTGGTACAGGTTCGTCTTTTTGCTGCACGCAGTAGATATGTCGGAAACGGCCGGATCGGATCACTATATCATATAGCTGCCATAGGAACGATCGGTTCGAAATCAATATTTAGTATGAAGAACTGTTTGTTTGTTTCTTGAGATATCTCAACGAAAGTCACAGATTGTGTGTCTGACCTAGATTTATATAGCCTGACCAAATTTGGTGTAAATCGGACTACTATATCATGTAGCTGCCATATGAACGATCGATTTAAAATCAACATCTAACAAATTTTGTAAAAAATCGGACGGCTTATAAAATCTCTGCGAGGGTATCCAAACTTTGGCTCGCCAAAGTTTGCTTGCGCTTTATTTTCTTTTGCTTTAAAGCATTTTTTAGTTTTAATATTTATAATCTAAATGTAACTAAATAATTACCTGTCGATTACACTTAGTCGACATTAAATAAATAAATAAATTGCCATAGTAAAAAAAAGAAAGCTATTTTTGGCAAAGCTTCTTTGGAAAGCTTTGATCTTATGCTTCAAGTCAGCAATTTATGTTAAAGCTTCTTTTGAGAACTTGAAAGCTAGGGGGTGCGGCTGATGCAATGGGAATCTGCATTGTGAAATAATTATGTTTACGTTAGGAGTTGCGCAGAAGATTTCCTGTTTACATTAACTGCTCTGATTGGGCTTTGATATTGGATTTCCATTGTGCTTTGTTTACTTTACGTTAAGTGTTCTGGGTGGGTTTAATATGGTAGCTGCAGCTGCGCATTAGCTTATGCGATGATTGCAAAAGTTGTTGATAATTACAATAAGAAATGCGTTTAGAGCTGGGTGATAACTTGTCTACGCTTTTATTTCTGCAGCAGCCAAATCCCTAGGGTAGGAGAAATGTCAGCTAGAATTCCAAATGGAATTCCCGAGAATTGCGAACTAGAATTTCCCTACAGCAGAAATGGAAACAGAATTTCCTGCAGAATAAGTCTATGACGAACTCAGGAAAACATTGTGTTACAGTGAGTTTTCACCCTCTCTCCCTCTTCCTTTCAAATTATCTCTGTTTGGATGTTCATACATGCATATTCATATTATACAAGAAGTGGGATGGTGTAGGTGGTAGAAGATGTGTGCTTTAAAACGATATACATAGTTCCGCTCGGATGTATGTCGTTCTTAGTTCGGCGGAGATATGTCACGCGGACTCACTATATGTCGCTACCCCGGATGTTCTTATCTTATTGAGGATACTGTTCATTCCTGTTTGCACTTTTATCCAGCACAATGTCTCATTCAATCTGAAAGCTGGTTAAGCAGCTGTGCTTTCTATATGCAGATCTATAGGTAATATGTTTGCCAATACATTAAGTGCCGCTGAGGGACAGGAGCTCATTGCTCCAGTTGCTCCTGCGTATGCTGCCCGTTGTTATATAGTCTTGAAAGAGCTGGCCACCACGTTTTACTGAAGGCTCTGTTGCAGGAGTAATTGTTTTAAGTGCCTTCCTGACGCGCTACTCTATGTTTAATTCCCATGGGTTAAGTATCACACCTAGTAACTTAGCTTGTGTGGGATAAGTCCAGCCTTTGACCTTTTAATCTTGGTAGATTGAAGTTGGGAATTTTCGTCTTCTTGGTAAAGAGCATCAGTTCTGTTTAAGTTAAGTTTACAACTAGCCGCATGACTTGGCCAAGTCGCTTGACATTCTCAGTTCCATTAATTTGCTGATACTGTCTAAGAAGTTACCAGCAGCACCACGTAATCTGCGTATGCCACTGCTTGGACTCCCCCTTTGTTTAGGCTGCGTAAAATTCTATTCATGTTAGCTAGCCAAAGTAATCCTCCCTGAGGTGTGCCTCTGTTCACTTACTGCGTGAAATTATCGTCACCTAGGTTGGCTGTGATTTTTCTGCTCTTCAGCATAGCTGCGATCCATTTGCTGAAATATCCCTCGACCTCAAGGTCATTGAGGGATTCCACGAAGGAATTCGCTGAAGGCTGCCATTGTGTACTGCTTGAAAGACAGCGACGTTCCTATCCGAAGCACTGCTTAGTGTAGTGATGTTTCTGTGAATTATCCTTTTGTTTACGCGTGCTGTGCTTTAGATTAGATAGATTATTGTATTTTCTGTCGGATATGAATTTCCAAAATTCGTTCCATGGTCTTCAAATAGAAGGATGTAAGACTTTTGGGTCTGTAGTGCTTGGCTTGGACGTGTCCTCTTCTACCTGGCTTTGGAATAAAGACTATTTTAGCTTCTCTTCCTGCCGTCGGTACGCAGTTTACATAGTTCAACGCAGGTTTTGAAGATTACAACTAGCCATTCGACTGGTTCATCCTTTAAAGTTTGTAGCACTTTGGGTTTTATATCATACGTTCTCGGACTTTTGTATGGCTTAAATGTGCTAATTGCCCAAAAAAGTCTTTCTCTAGAAAGTAATTTCGTGATTTCATTGCAGCTATAGATCGTGTTCACTGCAGCAGGTTTATTATCTGTTGTGCGTATCTACTAGTATCTCTAGCTATTCTTTCGCTGACATTGTGCCACTACCATCTGGGCTGCATAGCAGACTGTGGATTGTGTGCTGTTTTGCTAGAATTTTTGCTATTCTAGCAGTATTCTATTTTTCTTCGCTAAAAATAGTGTTTGTTTCTATTTTTAGACCCAGTACTTTAAAAAAGTACAAATGGGTCTATTACGTTTGTGCAAAAAAAAAAATGTGCATAACAGGCAGAAGGAGGCGTGGCAGACCCCATAAAGTATATATATTCTTGATCAGCATCAACAGCCGAGTCGATATAGCCAAGTCTGTCTGTCCGTCTGTCTGACTGTCCCTTTTTGTGTCGCCTAGATCTCAGAGACTATAAGAGCTAGAGACACCAAATTTTACATGTACGTTTATCTATATCTTGCATTGAACGAATTTGATTTATATTTTTGTCACACCCCCTCCACCACCGGAAATTGAAATCCAAAACTTTGAAGTCGAATTACAAGAGCCCTTTTGCTAGCGCCTTGCTTTTTGGTACATATAATACACACTATAGTATAAACCTGTCCTGCAAATTTCATTCAAATCGGATGATAAACGCGGATGTAAAAGTTAGAAGAAGAGACTCTAGCGACCTCTGCGTTTATTAACTTATCTTCGTGTTGAATGGTTCGCAACATTAATGAACAGTCTATAGTGAACGGTTTGCACTCAAAAAGTACTGGGTCTCATTCTGTCCAGCATGCTCTACTGTAGCTTACCGCATTTTTATACCCTTGGAGAGGGTATTATAATTTTGTCACGAAATGTGTAACGCATTGAAGGAGGCCTCACAGACCCCATAAAGTATTTATATTCTTGATCAGGGCGACGAGCTGAGTCGATATAGCCATGTCCGTCTGTCCGTCTGTCTGTCCGTCTGTCTGTCCGTCTGTCCGTCTGTTTCTATGCAAACTAGTCTCTCAGTTTTGAAGCTATCTTGATGAAACTTGGTATAGGTCCGTCTTTTTGCTGGACGCAGTACATATGTCGGAACCGGCCGGATCGGATAACTATATCATATAGCTGCCATTAGAACGATCGGTTGGAAATAAACATTTGGTATGAAAAACTTTTTCGTTTCTCAAGATATCTCAACCAAATATACAAATTGTGTGTCTGATTAAGTTTTAAACAGGCTGATTAAATTTGGTGTAAATCGGACTACTATATCATATAACTGTCATAGGAACGATCGGTTCGTAAATAACATTTAGTATGAAAACTTTTTTGTTTCTCAAGATATCTCAACTAAATATACACATTGTGTGTTTGATTAAGTTTTAAACAGGCTGACCAAATTTGATGTAAATCGGACTACTATATGATATAGCTGCCATAGGAACGATCGGTTCGAAAACAACATTTAGTATGAAAAACTTTATTGTTTCTCAAAATATCTCAACCAAATATATACATTGTGTGTTTGATTAAGTTTTAAACAGGCTGATTAAATTTGGTGTAAATCGGACTACTATATCATATAGCTGCCATAGGAATGATCGGTTCGAAATCAACATTTAACAAATTTTGTAAAAATCTGATGGCTTACACAGGGCACAGCAAGGGTATCCAAACTTTGGCGCGCCAAAGTTAGCTTGCGCTATATTTATACCCTGCAGAGGGTATTATAATTTTGTCACGAAATGTGAAACGCATTGAAGGAAGCCTCACAGACCCCATAAAGTATATATATTCTTGATCAGGGCGACGAGCTGAGTCGATATAGCTATGTCCGTCTGTCTGTCCGTCGGTCCGTCTGTCCGTCTGTTTCTATGCAAACTAGTCTCTCAGTTTTAAAGCTATCTTGATGAAACTTGGTACAGGTCCGTCTTTTGCTGCACGCAGTACATATGTCGGAACCGGCCGGATCGGATAACTATATCATATAGCTGCCATTAGAACGATCGGTTGGAAATAAACATTTAGTATGAAAAACTTTTTTGTTTCTCAAAATATCTCAACTAAATATACACATTGTGTGTTTGATTAAGTTTTAAACAGGCTGACCAAATTTGGTGCAAATCGGATAACTATATCATATAGCTGCCATAGGAACGATCGGTTGGAAATAAACATTTAGTATGAAAACTTTTTTGTTTCTCAAAATATCTCAACTAAATATACACATTGTGTGTTTGATTAAGTTTTAAACAGGCTGACCAAATTTGGTGCAAATCGGATTACTATATCATATAGCTGCCATAGGAATGATCGGTTCGAAAACAACATTTAGTATGAAAAACTTTTTTGTTTCTCAAAATATCTGAACCAAACATACACATTGTGTGTTTGATTAAGTTTTAAACAGGCTGACCAAATTTGGTGCAAATCGGATTACTATATCATATAGCTGCCATAGGAATGATCGGTTCGAAAACAACATTTAGTATGAAAAACTTTTTTGTTTCTCAAAATATCTGAACCAAACATACACATTGTGTGTTTGATTAAGTTTTAAACAGGCTGACCAAATTTGGTGCCAATCGGATTACTATATCATATAGCTGCCATAGGAATGATCGGTTCGAAAACAACATTTAGTATGAAAAACTTTTTTGTTTCTCAAAATATCTGAACCAAACATACACATTGTGTGTTTGATTAAGTTTTAAAAAGGCTGACCAAATTTGGTGTAAATCGGACTACTATATCATATAGCTGCCATAGGATCGATCGGTTCAAAATCAACCTTTAACTAATTTTTTAAACAATCTGACGGCTTACACAGGGCACTGCAAGGGTATCCAAACTTTGGCGCGCCAAAGTTAGCTTGCGCTATATTTTTTCATTATTTTTTGTATGATTGCCACAATTTCTCACAGCTCTGGTTAAAAACTTTTCTTGTTTCTTTCTTTCTTTCTTTAGTATATATAATCATTAGTTTTCGGAGTCTGCAAAGTTTTTTGTGATCGGTTGTGGCGTTCTCGAAAACTGATTAAAAATGTAAGAACACTTCATGAAAAAATTAACAAAAACGGCTAATTAAAAAATAAAAGATAAAAATAAATTTAAAAAGTTACACCCAGGAGAGTATTTTAAAGTCAATGTATTAAATATTTAGGTTCGAATCTATGATAAGAAGCAAAATTTGGCCAAGAACCATAAAAAAAGGTAAAAATTGTAGCCTTTAATGTGTTTTACGATTGTTGGGAGAAGGGGGTGGCGATCGGTTCGGACCCTCCTTATCATCAAATATGTCATCTGTCTGTAGCTGTAAAATTATATTAGTAATATTGTTTCTTCGATTTCTGGCCAAGGTGGGCAGCTATATGATATAGTCATCCGATCCGGCCGGTTCCGACATAAGTAATGAGTGCAGCAAAAAGACGGACCTGTACCAAGTTTCATCGAGATAACTTCAAACTGAGAGACAAGTTTGCATAGAAACAGACAGACGGACAGACAGACGGGCATGGCTATATCGACTCAGCTCGTCGTCCTGATCAAGAATAAATATATTTTATGGGGTCTGTGAGGCCTCCTTCAATACGTTACACATTTCGTAACAAAACTGATCGTCCTTATCAAGAATATATATACTTTATGGGGTTTGACACGTCTCCTTTAATGCGTTACAAACTTCGTGACAAAATTATAATACCCTCTGCAAGGGTATAAATTTAGCGCTCCAAAGATTCGATACCCCTGCAGTTCCCTGTATAAGCCGTCAGATTTTTTACAAAATTTGTGAGATGTTGATTTCGAGCCGATCGTTCCTATGGCAGCTATATGATATAGTAGTCCGATTTGCACCAAATTTGGTCAGGCTGTTTGAAACTGTACACAAAAAGTGTGAGTTTGGTTAAGAAATCTTAAGGAAAAAACACGAATAATATTTTTAAATAATGGCAAGCAACGGACATATTTGTAAACTTAAGTCTGTCGTTATTCTAATCATAATAAGCATGATCACATTTCAGATATTTATAAATAAAGTAAAGTTAACATGAATGTATGTCTTACCTGATTAAATTTATCTTCAACAATGCTTCTATATGCAGCTTCAACTAATGCAAAAACATGAGGGTCCAGTGACCCCATTTTGGCCGTATGATATTTGTAGACATGATCCTATATAAAGCAAAAGAAGTATATAGAAGTATTAAAATTAAAAATGCAGTAGGCTACAGTGGAGCAAGCTCGACAGTAGGATACCCAGTACATTTTGAGTGCAAAGAGTTCACTATAGATTGTTATTGTTGCGTACCATTCAATAGATGGCGCCACTACAAAATTAAGTTAATAAACACAGAGGTCGCTAGCGTCTCTTCTTCTTCTTTTTGCCCGTTACATTGTTAATTGAATAACTTTCGCTTTTATCATCCGATTGAAATAATATTTTCTGCACAGGTTTGGACCATAGTGTATATTATATGTACCAATAATCAATGCGCTAACATTAAATGACTCCTTTAATACGACTTCGAAATTTTGTATTTTAATTTCCGGGGCTGGAGGGGGGCGTGGCAAAAATCTACAACAAACTTGACCAATGGGAGATATAGGTGAACCTACATGCCAAATTTGGTGTCTCTAGCGCTTATAGTCTCTGAGATTTAGGTGTTCATTTTTACGAAATTTCGAACAGCCGTTTATTATCCGATCCGGATAAAACTTTCAGGACAGGATGTGTGCCAAAAATCATGTCGCTAGCATTTAAGGTGCTTTCGTTATTCGACTTTGAAATTTTGTTTCAAATTTCCGGGGGCGGAGGTGGGCGTGGCAAAATTCTAAAACAAACTTGATCAATGCAACATATAGACGAACCTACATGCCAAAGGTGGTGTCTCTAGCTCTTATAGTCTCTGAGATATATGTGTTAAAAAACCCATTTGTACATTTTAAATACCCATATGCAACAGAATTAGCCTGCTCAATACGTATCTATATATATAAAACTATTTGTCCTCACTGATTCACATTAGTATGATGACCTTTGTTGTTTTTGAGCTATCTCACCCAAAGTCACAGATTATGCATTTCTTACTCACTGCAACACACTGAGAAAATTTGTTCAATATCGGATGACTATATCATAAAGCTGCCATAGGTGATTGATGCTATAATAAACAATCAAAAGCAGTGGGAGAGGGAATACAATTCATTGCTGTTGCGACTTTTAAAATAAATTTCCAGTATATGGCACTGTTACTCACTCTTGCTGCTATAATCCAATTGCAGCGAAAACTTTAAGACAGCGAGCAGCGAAAATGTTAATTCTCTGTCCATCTATATATTATATATAAAACTCTTCTTTCGCTGTAGGCCAAGCCGCTAAAGATATTGAGCTGAAATTTTCACACAACATAGCCGAGACATAATTATCGTGCAATAAGACGAGATTTTTTCATAACCCCACTGGAAGGGGCTAAAATGAGGGTTAAAGGGCAAAATTGCTTAGTAGAAAATTTAATCTCAACCATACTCACAGATTATGTATTTCTTACTCACTGCTACA
Organism: Drosophila testacea; assembly: GCA_035043265.1. NCBI lineage: Eukaryota > Metazoa > Arthropoda > Insecta > Diptera > Drosophilidae > Drosophila > Drosophila testacea. The sequence goes on from JAWNND010000204.1 coordinate 119,308, forward strand.
TCCTGAGAAAATTTTGTCAAGATCGGATGACTATATCATATAGCTGCCATAGGAACAATCAGATGCAAATTAAAACTTTGTATGAAGATCTTCGTGGTTTTTTGAGCTACCTCAACCAAACTCACAGATTATGTATTTCTTACTCACAGCTACATTCTGTGAAAATTAAGGCAAGATCGAATGACTATATCATATAGCTGCCATAGGAAAAATCAGATGCAAATTAAAATTTGTATGAAGATCTTCGCTGTTTTTTGAGCTACCTCAATCAAACTCACAGCTACATTCTGTGAAAATTTGGTAAAGATCGGATGACTATATCATATAGCTGCCATAGGAACAGTGGCTTTCAATGCTTTTTATAAACAATCAAAGAAGTGTGTGGGGGCTGGGTTTACGCTTCATTGCTGTTGCGACTTTCTAAATAATACAATCGCAGCGAAAACTGTAAAACAGCAAGCAGCGAAAATGTAAATTCTAACTAATACTCACACTGAATACTGATACTTAACTCTCACACATACAAAATTTCGAAGTCGAATTGAAGGAGCCCCTTTAATGTTAGCGCCTTGATTATTGGTACATAAATTAAACCCTATGGTCCAAACCTGTCCAGAAAACTTCATTCCAATCGGATGATAAACTCAAAAGTTATTCAACTAACAACATTACGGGCAAAAAGAATAAGAAGAGACGCTAGCGACTTCTTCAACATTGAAGAACAATTTATAGTGAACTCTTTGCACTCAAAAAGTACTGGGTCTCCTAAGTTCTTTAAGTTCTTTCAGTAAGTTATTAATTTTTGTAACTTTTTTAAAAATTGCAAAATTAATTTGGTTTTGCTTATTGTTGTTTTGTATTAATTCGTTAATTTTAGTTTGCGTTGTTATCATGTCGTCGTGGTCTGGATTTCCTGCCTCTTGGTCATTTATGAGGTATGAGCTCGAACAAAAGGTTTTTCATTAAATTTAATTCCATTGTGATTTCCAAATCTATTGTATTGTTTCTATCTTTAAACAAAATTTACCTGTTTTTTAAAAAATTGCTTGTAAAAACTTAAGATTGCAACATAGAAATCTTCCCCAAATGTTTTTAACCCATTCGACCCCAACGTTGCCTATGAGCAATTTCAAATGTTTAACGGCTAACGGTAATCGTTTCTTCTATTATTGTCTGCTCATTCTTCGATATTACGGTACTTTTAAGTGTGTACTCATAATGCGAGCAAAAAAATTTTAATTTGGACATCAGTTGACGAAAATATTTTCAACAAGCTGAACGTGCGTCGGAAAAAAAATTGTTGTGAAATTCTGAGACTTTTTAAAAGTGAGTGATTTACTTATATAATTAATATAAAAAGGTAAAAAGTATAAATGCAATATTGTAAATCAATGATTTAACTAAGCTATGTTAATGTTAAATTTAATTTATTTTCAATAATAAACAGGTGTCGAATTTTCAAAGTTGTAAAGTTGCTTGTGGGCAACCTTGGGCCATTGCGAGTATATTCTATATTATGAGACCCAATAATAAAGGTTTATCAAATGATGACATTGAGAAGATTCTCAACTTCGATTGGGATGTCTCCACTGACGAAGAAAGTGGAGATGAAATGGAAGATATCTCTGCAATGCTGGAAAAGAATTTAAAAGGGATTGTGGATAAAGGAGAATCACTAGAGGTTGAACTTATAGAAAATTTGATCGAAAAAGACTGTAACCAGGAGCCTAGTGTTGTGGCTAATAGTTGCCTTGAGAAAGTTGATCCCAATACACTTAAATGGAGGAAAAGGCCATTTGAAGCTTCAGAAAATATTTGGGAAGAAGACGATAAATTCAAAGTTGATGAAGTGATGACACCTGTGGCGTATTTCTGCACATTTTTTGACATCAAAGTAATAGATTTGATAACCAAGCAAACAAATTTGTATGGGTTGCAAGAGCAAGGCATAGAGCTTCAATGCACTGGGGAGCACATCAGGAGATATATTGGAATTTTGTTATACTTGGGTGTAATAAAAGTTCCGCAATTGAAAATGGCTTGGTCAAAGGAATTAAAGCTTACTGCTATATCAGATTCAATGCCACGAGGAAAATTTGAAAAAATCAAACAATGTTTACACTTCAACGATAACACCAAACAATCCAAGAAAGGAGATTTAAACTATGATAAGCTGTACAAGATACGTCCTCTACTAGACATTCTAAAAGAAAGTTTCGGTAAATTACCCCAAGAAGAACATCAAAGCGTTGATGAGCAAATCATTGCGTACAAAGGTATTCAAATTAAAATTTTACTGAAAACTATATCTTCAATTTAAATTTTGTTTTCAGGCCAATCGTCATATAAACAATACAACCCAGCTAAGCCCCACAAATGGGGTCTAAAAATGTTTACACGCGCTGGGACATCTGGGTTAGTGTACGACTTTACGCTATATGTTGGTGAAGGCACATGCCCTTGTTATGGATTGGGAATATCGTCGGATGTAGTTTTGTTCTTAGCAAAAGGGCTACCCAAATTTAAAGCTTTTAAACTTTATTTTGACAACTGGTTCACGTCAGTTAGCCTTTTGATTGCATTGAAGGAAATGGGCATATTTGCAACTGGAACTATCCGCAAAAATCGCATAAACAGTTGCAAACTTCTTTCAGATGCAGAATTGAAAAAACGTGGAAGAGGATCTTTCGATACTAAATACGAAGTGAACAATAATCTGGTTTGTGTAAAATGGTTTGACAATAAGTCAGTCCAAGTACTATCTTCGTGCGAGGACCATCAACCAGTTGGGATATGCAAACGATGGAGCCCAAAGGAAAAAGTTTACATTGATGTACCAAGGCCTGCAATTGTAGCTTCCTATAATAAGGGAATGGGAGGAGTAGACTTAGCTGACATGCTCATGGAGTTGTACAAAGTCAACCATCGTTCAAGAAAGTGGTACATGCGAATTTTTTATTGGTGCTTGGGAACATCAATGACAAATGCATGGCTACTGTACAGAAAGCATTTACATTTGATGCACCCAAACCAAAAGTATATACCGCTTATAAAATTTCAAATGGAAGTTGCTCATGAGCTGCTACAATCTACTCACACTACATCGTTTCCAAAAAAGAGAGGTCGACCATTAATTGAACAAAGAGAGAGCTCAGTAATATCCTTGGGCTCTCCATCAAGCAGTGTGTCATCGTTGCAATCCAAAAAGTACAAGTTTCAGCCAGACCCGAAATATTCTTTGCGTTACGATGATGTGGGACATTGGGTGGTATTTGGTGAAAAAGGACGTTGCAGATTGTGTAAGACGGGAACCCCAATGTCAAAATGCATTAAGTGTAAGGTGCCTCTATGTTGCAACACTAATAAGAACTGTTTTATGTCGTATCACACTTAAATTTTAAGACAAATAAAAATAATTGCTATCTAACGATTTTTTTTTGATATTACCACTATGGCCCAAAGTTGCTCACAAGCAACATCCGGTAGCGCCAAAAATGGTGGGCGTGGCGACTTGAAATTCTGCTCAAATACTTCTTAAATCATTACAAAAAGAAGAGATTGAAAAAAAAATTTTTAATTCTTCAGGAAAAAAGTTGGGGTCGAAAGGGTTAACGTAGTCAACGTTGGAATAGACAATGATATCGGAAGCGATTAGTGGCAGCAAGCCGAACAAAACGTACAAAATGTACATGCTGAAAATGGTATGTAAGAAATTTAAAAAAAAATGTATTGAAACTTAATATTATCTTTGTGAACTATTATCCTGTTTAACATATTTATCACACCCTTATTACCTAAATCTTCATTTACTACTTGCTTTTCATAGCTTGGCCGTAGTTTATTTCGTTAGCCAAATTTCTTTTCTTAGACAATGTCTCATACTTGATAATTTTTTGGTAATCTTTTTTCGTTATGATACTCTATCATTTTGGTCTGTGCTGATTTAAGTTTTTGTGACATATTTGTAACATATGTTCTACCACTAACTATTGAATACATAGATGTGTCAAACAGCGATTTTCGTGTTACGCTTTTTTTTGCTGATCATAGGTCCCAGATCTTCGGCAAATTTTACGAAGCTTGTAAGTCCCAGCCGAGCGATCAACGAACATAGCAGACGTTGCCGAGCAGAGAGAAACGATTTACGACTTGATTGCATCAGTATCGTATCGACCTTGCAGCAAAAGAGTAGTCTCTGTGTCGCTTGCTCTCTCATGTTTTTTTTTTGCGGACAGACAAATGCGCATGTATTTGGGGGTGGGTTTTTATGAAAACTGGCAACAGCGCGTTGCGTCGATCAGTAGTGAGGTTCATTTAAGAAATCTATGAAGCACATAGATTTTGATAACGCACAGTGGTTCGCTGTGACTCTTTTCTGTACAAAAATTTTTAAAATTTTTAAAAATGTCAATAATAAGTTGTTCTCTCTCTCTTGTGGAATAGGTGCTTCGGAAATAGGAATTTGTTTTGGATGTCTGTTATACTTGTTTTTTCGTACATGTTGTTAAAGATTTTTTTATAATGTTGGCCAATAATAATATTTGAGAATTTCTTTAAGATTTTCGTCAAAACACCTGTGAGCACGCGCGTGTGTTTCTTTAACAATAATTTCTTGGTCGTTTTTGTTAACAATATCTTAATCAAATTTTTTTTGTAAAAAAAAATTTATTAGTGAAGGTATTTTTTAATGTGAATTGTATTTCGTATAAATCTTCGAAGCTACAGTGGATTCCTGTAAGTGAGATTTGGTTGAAGAAATTCTTTGAGTATGATAGTTAAGTTTTCTACTGCGTCATGTTCAATAATATGTAAAATTTTGTTAAGTACTTCGAATTTTTCGTGAATTGTGAATCTGTTTTTTGAAATAGGTAGTTGTTGTTTGTAGGCGATATTTATTTATTCACATCCGACATATGTCCGTCGCTTTCGATTGCCATTTACAGAATAATTACAGTGTGCTTAGATCTTCTACGCTTAGCCTATGTTACAGTCGTGTATGTTTACAGTGGATGTTATGTATGTGAGTATTGCTACAGAGGGATCCTATGTTATATTACAGTGGATCTTATTTATTTGCATCGAGCTGGTATGTATGTATAACAGCGAGATGCAAATAGGCAGTAATTATAATTATTTAAATATCTAAATCTATATTATTGCTACATGTTTTAATTCAGTGTTAGTCGCGTCGTATGCACGGTGAATAGGCTGTCATTCTGAAGCAGCGCTACCGGCACACCGACGCTATGAAAGCTCGTGAGGCTTCGGAAATGGCACTTCGGCTCTCGCTGTTACGCTACGCAAACTATAAAAAAACACGTTGAAAATTGTGATAGTGATGCGCCTTGCATCCTTTGCCGTCACGTTTCGATGAGATGTAACTTCTTTTATATAACCATTTTTCCTTTAATTTATATTTTGAAGCAAGACAAGTAATCTTGCAACGTAAGCAAGCGTTTTGTCAGTGTAAAGCAAGAAAACGTCACTGACTTCGTGTCTGTTGAAACGGACACAGGCGCACTGCTAACATGGGAGTGTATGGGTGCTGACCAGTGTTTAAATTGCTTCAGTCGCAGTTTCGGCTTTTTCAACTTAAAAAAAATGCAGTGAGCTGCTCGACAGTAGGAGATCCAGTACTTTTGTGTGCAAACCGTTCACTATAGAGAAAAGTTAATAAACACACAGCGTCTCTTCTTCTGCCTTTTGAATGTAACATTGTTAGTTATTATCCGATTGGAATGAATTTTCAGAAGAGGTTTGGACTTTAGTGTTTATTATATGTGACGCTCCATAATATGAGCGCACAAAAACAAGCAGTGCCAACGAGAACAAAAAGGCAGTGACGTCACAAGCCGGCCGCCGTCAATGCAAAACCATGGGCAATGACGTCACGAACGGCCATCGGCAAAGCAGTGCAGCGAGAGCAATCTCGTTGCCCAGGCGACCAGCTACAATTCTCTCAGTGCGTTGGCGACGCCGCGCACAGAGAATAGCGACGCCACGCACACACACACACACACAACATCGATCGGAAGCCGGCAATGCAAACTGCCAAAAGAACAGCTTTGGCAAAAGGGCCGCATAGCCCACGCAAGATATGCACACACACACACACACACACACACACACACACACACACAGAGCGCCGCAAGGTTCCGTACTCGGCCCCTTGTTATGGAACTCGATGTATGACGGCATCCTGAGACTCCATCTACCGGAGAACACAACAACAGTGGGATTTGCAGACGACGTTGCGATTGTGGTGACTGCCAAGTATCTTCACGAGGCTGAGGCGTTATGCAGCACGGCGGTAGCAGCTGTGAAAGATTGGCTGGTCACAGTAGGGCTTCAACTCGCAGACCATAAGACAGAAGCAGTGCTCATAAGCAGCAGAAAGGTTGTAGAAGTGGCACAAATCAACCTGGGCAGCGTCACCATTACTTCCAGCAGAGCAATCAGGTACCTCGGAATACTGATCGACACGCGACTGAGCTACAGAGAACATCTGGAGCACGCCGGTAAAAAAGCAGCAGCGATCGGACAGGCATTGAACAGAATTATGCTAAACACACGGGGGCCCAAGCAGGGTCGCAGACTGCTGCTTCAAAATTTAGTGAAAGCTACAATGCTATACGGAGCACCGATTTGGGCGCATGCGACGAGTATTAAATCATATATGAGAGGACTGCAGTCAACATATAGACTTGGAGCACTACGAGTCTGCAGCGCATTCCGGACTGTATCCGAAGACGCAGCGCTTGTCATCGCGGGAATGCTACCGCTCGAACTACTGGCTACGGAGAGGGCTGTAACGCACTCTGAGAAGCGAAGTGGTAGCTCCGAGAGCCACCGGCTGATCGCCAGGAGAGCCAGAGAGGCGAGCATCTGCCAATGGCAGACAAAATGGGACGCTTCCACTAAAGGCCGCTGGACACATAGGCTCATACCTGACCTGGCAAAGTGGTTAAATCGAAAGTCGGGATTTGTCAACTTTCATCTGACTCAAATCCTAAGCGGGCACGGATGCTTTCGCAGTTACCTGTGTAGATTTGGGCACGAAAGCGACCCTTACTGCCTCTGGTGCTATCCGGAGGTAGAAGAAACGGCAGAGCACATACTGTTCAATTGCCGCAGATTCTCGGCGGAGAGAGAGGCCTTGGAGAGCGCAGTTGGAGCTAGCCTGACAGTTCACAACATCATAAGCTGCATGATTGATAGCGAGGAATGCTGGTCTGCAGTTTGTGCCTATGCTGTTAAAACGACAACAATGCTACGCAATCTGGAGAGGGAGCGAAGACGCAACCGCAACGGAGCGGCTTAACATAAAAAGCCACCCTGGGAACTCGCGAAGCAATACCCCACGGTAGTACCACGAGTTCCCACGGGTCCCTAAGATCTTTAAAACTGTAACTCTATCTTCCACTATCTTCTGCATTGTTATTTTTCTGTATCTGCCATCCTCTATATACTATTATTATTGTTTTGAGCTATAAGTTACTATTTTCCAAATATACTGAATTAAAAAAAAAAAAAAAACACACAGAGCGCCATAGACAGACGGCGCGTGCCTACTACGCAGTAGAACACACGCCTACAAAGCAAGGAGAGGGACAGCGCATGCCTATTACGCAGCAGAGCACACGAACAAAGCAACGCAACGATCGGCCGAGAGCAAGCTCACACACACACGCCCACTGTATGTACGCTGCTTGCATATGCCTGACCTAGGCTACAGTTGAGAGGCTTGTCGCTGACGCCGACGCTGGCAGAGAAGTTGCCAAAATTAGACTTAATGAGGCGTAATTAAAGTTGCACTCATTCTATTCCTCGAGGACCACGCCAGCAACCAGACGTATTATTCTAAGCAGCGGATCAAAGGATATTATTTTCATCACGTGGTGAAATACAATCAGCCACGCAACGAGGGAGTTCAAAGACATAAAACCAACAACAACAACAACAGGATTTATATTAACGCATCGAGGTGAGCGAGAAAAACGAGTGCAAGTTCTCCCAGCGGTTTTCTAGAAAATTGTAAAAAGAAATAAAGAAAATCTATAAGAAATCAAAATAAATACAAATATTCATAGCCTAAAGAAACCAAGTAAAAGCAAAAGTTATTAATTTTTCTAGCAAAGCCAGTGTCAGCAAAGTGCAAAGTGTGCGTGTGTGTATATGTGTATATGTGCCGGCAGTAAAGTAACCCAGTGGGACTCTGGCAAATAACGCGTAGATCGAGATTTCCTTGACGCTGCAAAGGTTTCGACACAGCCGCCGAGAAATCTCATCGCCATCTTGTTCGCAACCTCGTCACAGTCGCAAAGGTTTCGCCACAGCTGTGAACGAGATTGTGAACCGCGTTCATTCGAGCCACGTTAAAGCCAGATTGTTGCATATAAAGAATTCCGCACATAACCATATACACCCACGCTCACCGATTCATATTCAATGACCCAGTGAGAAACCACGTGTATACATGTGCCGGCAGAAAAGTGACCTAGTGAGACTCCGAGCAATAGCACGTCGATCGGGATTTCGTTGTGGCTGCAAAGGCTTCAACACAGTCACCGCGAAATCTCATCGTCGTCTCGTTCGCAACCGCTTCACCGCCGCCTTGGTTTCGCCACGGCTGTGAACGCGATTGTGAACCATAGTAATTCAAGCCGCATAGAAGACAGGAAACGCAGGAAAGTGTTATATGTACATATTCGTACATATGGACATATAGCGCTGACATCACGGACGCACAGGAAACGCAGCGGACAATCAAGGGAAAATTTATAAAACAAGTTCAAAACGTGGAAGGCCACCATATGGTATTAAAGTATAGATATATATATATATATATATATGTATATATATATACATGTTCTATTGCATGTTCTATTGTCGCGGCTTGCGACCCAGGGGTATTTAATATTTTGCTAACTTTTCACATATCTATATTTATGCCTGCACATGTACCCAGATATGCACGTGGATAAGTGAAGCCATTGTCCGATACCAATTTAATCCCATATCTTAGCAATCTTAGCGTCGTGATTTGAAATCACGCTCCTCACTATCAGTAGTTCCGGTAACTTTAAGAAATTTTCTGTAAAGTGACCCTGGCTGGACTGTGACATACCCCAGCCTTAGAAACTTCCTTACAGAAGGCGCCCGAGCAGGGACACTGGTAGCTAGAAGTTATAGTTTTGAGGAATTCCATCTTTCATGGCTTAAAGCCCCATTAGAGCTAAATTGCTAGAGAAATAGGAAAGAAAATAGACGCAGGCATAGTTTGGTTATATAGGTACAGTTTAGGCAAAATTTGAAACCGCACCCTGAAACGCATCGAGCATTGCTGCATCGCCGCCATATGAGAACACCACGTACGTCAAGGGAAAGAAAGCACGAGACAACACGAGAGAAACACGAGAGGGAGCACGACGCCGCCGCCGCCATTTTGCTAACAACGTCACCGCGATTTTGCGAACCACGTTGTAGCAAGTCGGCTATATAGGCAGTACAACCACGAGGAATCAGGGAGTCAGCGACTAGCACGCCAACCAGCAACATCGACGAGGAGATACACATCAAGGATTACAACCAGCAGCAAGGATACATACTACAAATCAAGGATAACAACTAGCATCGAGGATACCAAGGAAACAACGAGGATACACTACACATCCAGGAGTACAACGACAACGAAGCATCAACCAAGGCAAACGATATCTACGACTACGCAAGTCACGCATTACAACGTGATTCATTGATCGAGGGATACTACCCAACGAGGGATACTACACAACGAGGATCAAATCCAATCTTGAACAACAGCATGGGTGTTCAATGTTCGTCGTCTCGTTCGCAACCGCGTCACCGCCGCCTTGGTTTCGCCACGGCTGTGAACGCGATTGTGAACCATAGTAATTCAAGCCGCATAGAAGACAGGGAACGCAGGAAAGTGTTATATGTACATATTCGTACATATGGACATATAGCGCTGACATCACGGACGCACAGGAAACGCAGCGGACAATCAAGGGAAAATTTATAAAACAAGTTCAAAACGTGGAAGGCCACCATATGGTATTAAAGTATAGATATATATATATATATATATATGTATATATATATACATGTTCTATTGCATGTTCTATTGTCGCGGCTTGCGACCCAGGGGTATTTAATATTTTGCTAACTTTTCACATATCTATATTTATGCCTGCACATGTACCCAGATATGCACGTGGATAAGTGAAGCCATTGTCCGATACCAATTTAATCCCATATCTTAGCAATCTTAGCGTCGTGATTTGAAATCACGCTCCTCACTATCAGTAGTTCCGGTAACTTTAAGAAATTTTCTGTAAAGTGACCCTGGCTGGACTGTGACATACCCCAGCCTTAGAAACTTCCTTACAGAAGGCGCCCGAGCAGGGACACTGGTAGCTAGAAGTTATAGTTTTGAGGAATTCCATCTTTCATGGCTTAAAGCCCCATTAGAGCTAAATTGCTAGAGAAATAGGAAAGAAAATAGACGCAGGCATAGTTTGGTTATATAGGTACAGTTTAGGCAAAATTTGAAACCGCACCCTGAAACGCATCGAGCATTGCTGCATCGCCGCCATATGAGAACACCACGTACGTCAAGGAAAGGAAAGCACGAGACAACACGAGAGAAACACGAGAGGGAGCACGACGCCGCCGCCGCCATTTTGCTAACAACGTCACCGCCATTTTGCGAACCACGTTGTAGCAAGTCGGCTATATAGGCAGTACAACCACGAGGAATCAGGGAGTCAGCGACTAGCACGCCAACCAGCAACATCGACGAGGAGATACACATCAAGGATTACAACCAGCAGCAAGGATACATACTACAAATCAAGGATAACAACTAGCATCGAGGATACCAAGGAAACAACGAGGATACACTACACATCCAGGAGTACAACGACAACGAAGCATCAACCAAGGCAAACGATATCTACGACTACGCAAGTCACGCATTACAACGTGATTCATTGATCGAGGGATACTACCCAACGAGGGATACTACACAACGAGGATCAAATCCAATCTTGAACAACAGCATGGGTGTTCAATGTTCGTCGTCTCGTTCGCAACCGCGTCACCGCCGCCTTGGTTTCGCCACGGCTGTGAACGCGATTGTGAACCATAGTAATTCAAGCCGCATAGAAGACAGGGAACGCAGGAAAGTGTTATATGTACATATTCGTACATATGGACATATAGCGCTGACATCACGGACGCACAGGAAACGCAGCGGACAATCAAGGGAAAATTTATAAAACAAGTTCAAAACGTGGAAGGCCACCATATGGTATTAAAGTATAGATATATATATATATATATATATATTAAATACCCCTATTTAATATTTTGCTAACTTTTTAGACCCAGTACTTTAAAAAGTACAAATGGGTCTATTAAGTTTGTGCAAAAAAAAGTGCGTAACAGGCAGAAGGAGGCGTGGCAGACCCCATAAAGTATATATATTCTTGATCAGCATCAACAGCCGAGTCGATATAGCCATGTCCGTCTGTCTGTCCGTCTGTCCGTCTGTCCCTTTTTTGAACACCTATATCTCAGAGACTATAAAAGCTAGAGCCACCAAATTTGGCATGTACGTTCATCTGTAGCTTGCATTAAACGAGTTTGTTTTAGATTTTTGCCACGCCCCCTCCGCCCCCGTAAATTTGAAACAAAATTTCAAAGTCGAATAACGAAAGCTCCTTTAATGCTAGCGATATGATTTTTGGCATACATGATAAACTCTATAGTCCAATCCTGTCCTGGAAGTTTTATCCGGATCGGAATAAACGGATAGAATACGGCTGTTCAAAATTTCGAAAATATGAACACCTGGATCTCAGAGACTATAAGAGCTAGAGACACCAAATTTGGTATGTAGGATCATTCACATCTACCATTGATCAAGTTTGTTTTAGATTTTTGCCACGCCCCCTCCGCCTCCGGAAATTGAAATACAAAATTTCGAAGTCGAATTAAAGAAGCCCCTTTAATGTTAGCGCCTTGATTGTTGGCACATATAATATACACTATGATCCAAACCAGTCCAGAAAATTTCATTCCAATCGGATGATAAACACGGAAGTTATTCAACTAACAATGTTACAGGCAAAAGGAAGAAGAAGAGACGCTAGCGACCTCTGTGTTTATTAACTTCGTAGTGGCGCCATCTATTGTTTGGTACGCATTATTGAAGAACAATCAATAGTGAACGCTTCGCACTCAAAAAGTACTGGGTCTCCTACTGTCGAGCTTGCTCCACTGTAGCTTACTGTATTTTCACATATCTATATTTATGCCTGCACATGTATCCAGATATGCACGTGGATAAGTGAAGCCATTGTCCGATACCAATTTAATCCCATATCTTAGCAATCTTAGCTTCGTGATTTGAAATCACGCTCCTCACTATCAGTAGTTCCGGTAACTTTAAGAAATTTTCCGTAAAGTGACCCTGGCTGGACTGTGACATACCCCAGCCTTAGAAACTTCCTTACATTTATGTGCCAAAAACCAAGGCGCTAGCATCAAAAGTGCTCTTGTAATACGATTTCGAAATTTTTTATTTTAATTTCCAGAGGCGGGGGGAGGCGTGGCAAAAATCTAAAACTTGATCAATGGGAGATATAGATGAACCTACATGCCAAATTTGGTGTCTCTAGCTCTTATAGTCTTTGAGATCTAGGCGACACAAAAAGGGACAGACAGACAGACAGACAGACGGACAGACAGACAGACAGACAGACGGACATGGCTATATCGACTCGGCTGTTGATGCTGATCAAGAATATAAATACTTTACGGGGTCTGCCACGCCTCCTTCTGTCTGTTACAAAATTTTTTTTTTGGCAAACTTAATAGACCCCTTTGTACTTTTTTAAAGTACTGGGTCTAAAAAAAAGCTTCTGCTGCTGCTTCTGCATTTTTCTGCTTTTGCTTCTGCTGCTGCTCCTAATAAAGTCAAAAGCCGCTGTCGAAGCAACAGCAGAACGCTGGAACTGGCAAAAGCAAAGCAGCAGTCGCCGTTCGAAAAATTTACAGTTTGCTTTGCTGTTGATTTTGGTCATCGTTGAAGCAGCAGCAATTCGACAGAGTTGCAAGTTGGTGGCGCTAGCTGTCGCGACAGTAGTCTTGAGTAACTTTTGACTAATTTCTGCTTTGATCATTTCAAACCAGGGACCGTAACTGTTATAACTTTTAAAGTAAAAATTACAATATAACAATTATTTCACAATTTTTATTAAAAGTTACAAAATAACACTTATTTTTCCCTTTTATTATAAAAATAAAAATTAAGAGTTATTTTTGATATTTATTGAAAAAGTTAGAAATAAGAGTTATTCCGTAACTTTTGTTTTAAAAATCAAAGTCAATTTTTGATATTTATTAAAAAAGTTAGAAATAAGAGTTATTCCGTAACTTTTATTTTAAAAATCAAAAATAAAAGTTAAACTCAAATATCTATTGAGCCAGGAGGTGCATTAACAAAATTTAAAATTATTCTTGATCTATGGCTCAATACCTATCATAAAATACATCATACGTGCTTCCTTTTACGATTTCTGCGGCAAGGTTTTTAGATGTGCTCGATCCAACACCTTTCAATTGTGTCATTCCCAATTTGAGCCGAACTTTTATATTAAACACTTATGGTTTGTTAGTTTCTTCAATCAAAGTATATATATTCTTGATAAGGGCGACAAGCTGAGTCGATATAGCCATGTCCGTCTGTCTAACCGTCTGTTGCTATGCAAACTAGTGCCATAAGAAAGATCGGTTCGAAATCAACATTTGGTGTGAAAAATTATTTTGTTTCCTGATATAAGTAAGATTTATAATATCTTCAGTATTTATTTAAATAATAATAGTATATAGTATGTAATGTGTTGAACAATAATAATGAAATACAAATCAAATTAATCAAGGCAACTTCAAATTAGCAACAACTTTAAATCAACTTTTATTCTGCTGCTCAACTTAAACGTCTGTCTCTCTATCTTCTTCGTCTTCAACTATCTCGATTATTCTTCTCGATGATTTCAGGGCTGCACTCTTATGTAACATCGGTAGAGTTACCAGATTACACTCGGCCATCCTGCTCTTCATCTGCCTCAGATGATTCTCCAGCGCTGTCATCTTCGTCGTCTTCATTGCAGCCTAGATAACGCCACAGCTTCATGTAATCTGTACTGGTTAATGTTTGATTTGGAGCTTGAAAATCAGCAACTTTCTTTACGTCGAATCTTCCATTTCGCTTGACTTTGACAACCTCATATGGACCAATGTATTTATTGCCTAACTTACTGCCGTTAACGAACTGTGTGACTTTAATGGCAACTAAGTCTGCTAATTGATACCCATGTTGTCCTTTGCGCCTTTTGTCGTAATTACGCTTGTAGATTTCTTGCGCCTTTTCAATTTGACTTTTGGCCTCCATTCTAATTTGATTGCGTTCATCTTGTAGGCCTACTAGCAGCTCTTCTTGTAGTGTTTTTACCAATTAAGTTTCAAACTCAGTTCTCATTTTAACGCCAAACATAATTTCAAATGAAGTGAAATTAGTTGATGAGTGTACGTGTGCATTGATCGCTCTTTGCACCAGCGACGTGTATTTGTACCATTTAGACGGCTCCGCTGCAGACATCTTGGCTAATACTGCCAGTATAACCCTGTTGACCCTTTCGATTTGGCCATTGCCCCTTGGAATTCCTGTAGTCGTCTCAATGTGGTCTATCTTGTGATCTACGCAGAACTCCTTAAACTGTTTTGACGTAAAAGCTGCTCCTTTATCGCTGATTATTCGCTGCGGGTTTCCAAAGATAGTTACCCATGAACTTAAATGCTTAATAACTTCTGTAGCATCGGTCGACTTAGTCGGATATAACCAAGTATATTTCGAAAATCCATCCACCATGGCAAATATGTACTTGTACTTTTTAGCTGTTACATCCAAAGATCCTAGATGATCAACGTGAAGTGTAGTCAACGGATTTACACCCTTATCAATGCAATGTAGAAAATCTTCCTGTTTGCCCAACTTTTTATTTCGAGTAATGCACTCAATACAGTTTGAGATTACTTCTGCAACCTTTTTCTCCAGATGTGGAATGAAATAATCTTGACAAATTGTATGTATGGTTTTCTGTGCTCCCATGTGACCAAAATTGTGAGCATTTCTAATTATCTCCTTTTCCATGCACTTCGGTACGGCTAGCAGATCCACACCACCGACTTGTTTATACAACAGCTGATTTTTTATTTTATAATTTGCATACGTCTTCTGCTTCAAAATTTCTGCTACTGCTGTTAAGTGTTCATCTTTGCGTTGAGCGCTTAATAGTTGTGTGTGTACCTCTGATGTGACTACCATAACTGGGAAACGACTTAAGCTGTCAACATGCTTCATCCTGGTACCAGCACGGTGCTCTATCGTATAGGAAAAATCCTCTAAGTACATTAACCATTGTACTACCTCTCTTGGAACATCTTTTTTAACTGCTGTCATCTTAAAAGCAGCACAATCAGTAACAAGAGTAAATTCTATGCCCATCAAATAGTGTCTTAGCTTTTTGGTTGCTAAATACGCTGCTTTGACTTCAAGGAAATAGCTATGAATTTTTTCTTCTTGTGGAGTTGTCTTCTTGCTGTAATACAGCACAGGGTGCCACTTGTTGTCATGCTGCTGAAGAAGTGTTGCTCCAAATTCATCTTTCGACGCATCAACATGCAACTGGGTTTTAGCATTTTGCTTAAAAATCTTGAGTACAGGTTCGTTTGTTAAACAAGCTTTTAATTTATCCACAGCCTGTATTTGCAATCCTTCAATCTTGAATTCTGCATCTTTTCTTAACAACTGGGTCAAAGGTCTTGCTATCAGAGCATAGTCCTTTATGAACTTTCGAAAGTATCCCGTCAACCCAAGGAATGCTTGTATACCTCTTATATTTTTTGGCAACGGGTAGTTTTTAACAGCTTTGATTTTTTCTTGGCCTGGCCACACATGTCCATTCTCAACTTCATGGCCTAAGAAACTAATCTTCTGTTTCAAAAATTGACATTTTGACCATTTTATTTGAAGTCCAAACTTTTCTGCTTGCTTCAATACTACTGCCATATTTTTAAGACATTCATCAGCTGACTCTCCAAAAATAACAATGTCGTCTACATAAATCTCCATAATGCCTTTGTTAATTAGCTGCTGAAATATGTAATTTATGTAACGAACAAATACGGCTGGCGAATTGCAAAATCCAAATGGTGCTCTGTTAAATTCATACAATCCTTCTATTGTTATGAATTTTACTCAACTCACCGATTTCGACATGAAAATACCCATTTCTCAGATCCATTACAGAAAAATATTTGGCTGATTGCATTCTTTCCAGGACTTCTTCAACAACTGGGACTGGAAATCTGTCTTTCAAAACGAGCGAATTCAATTTGCGAAAATCTACGCACAATCTGTACGATCCATCTTTCTTTTTGGCTAAGACAACTTTGCTTGCCACATTGGAAGTAGATTCTCGAATAATATCATCGTGCAACCACTCGTCTACTTGTTTTCGAACAAACTCACGCTCTGGTATTGACAAACGACTGGGACTCTCACGAAAAGCAATATTGTCAACATTATTTTTAGCTTAATTGGACATTCATTGATGTTATTTATCGGCTTGTAGTTGTCGATTATCTGCTTAACCGTATTTTTGTATTTCGGTTCAACATCAACTTCAGACGCGTCGACTAAACTTGCAACTTTGATAATATTTATATCAGCTTTATCATTCTCAGTATCTACTTGTGCATGATCAAACGAGTAGCCACTGGTATTCAGTGTGATTGTGAATTTTTGAAGGAAATCAAATCCAATCAATACATCAACTTTTATATTTGCATCTGGAACAACGAGGAACGTATGTCGTTTCACAAGTCCATCTACTTCAACTTGCTCAGCAAACTCTCCTAGCACCGAGGTAGCAACGTTGCCCAAACCGAAGAGTTTTACCATATTCTTTTTCAACTTTTGCTCACTAAATGTCTTTTCATATTTATCTTTTCGCATAAGTGACACATCTCCGCCCGTGTCTACTAAACACAACTTATTCGTGTTACCAATCTTCATGTCTTTTAGGCGATTGTCTTTTATTACAACGTTTACTTTTGGTTTCATACCTGGGCATTGTTTTGAAATATGTCCAACACCACTGCACTTGAAACATTTTGTCTCTTCCTTGCACTCTGCTCTCTTATGTTCAGTAGAACCACAATTAAAGCAATGTTCATATCGACTTAATAATTCTTTGAAGGAACAGGCACTGTACAGCGGAAATTTTAGATCGTCTCGCACTTCTAGACCATCCACTACGTAGCTTATTATAGATTGATCTTCGACATGTCAAAGAGCCGCTATTTTACGCATTTGTAACACGTACTCGTGAAAATTCTCTGATCCACGTTTTTTCCGATTTTGCAACATTTTGTGTACTTCTGCACTGCTCAGCTGTTTGTCAAATTCATCAATCAACGCGGCACACAACAATTCATAGTTTGACACGGTAATTGTTTCTAAATACAGTTTTGCTGTACCACTCATTTTATTTCGCGCATTTACATACTTCTGTTTATCGCTTAGTTCATATGCCTCTGCATTTTCGTTAAAATTATGCACCCATTGTCTCACTGGGATTGAGCTTCCATCAAAATCAGAAACAACTTTTGCGAAACCTTCGATTGTTATATTGTTTTTGTTTTGATTGTCATACTTTTCCGTTAATATTTTTATAAGAGCCGATATCTCGCTATTATGCACATATGTGTGTGTGTCTGCGGAATATGTTTTGTTCACTACATTTTGCTGCATCTCGATATTTATATCGTCTTCAGATTCACTGTTTATTTCGGCGTTTTTCATATTTTCTGCGTTTGTCTTTATATTTGTTAATGTCAATCCGTTTATCTCTTTCTTAGCTGCTGTTAACACGTCTTTTTTCTCTGTTAATGTCTCTATCTCGTTTACTCCTTCTTGATACTCTCTTGTGCTTCTACGCTTTACCTCATACGAACAGTTTAATTCATCTTCTACTGTTCCGTTATTCGTCATTTTCTTTTTCGTTTTCGGGATTTTCGTAGTAGCTTTATTCTTTTTACCGGACCGCAACATGATTTCACAAATTTATGAAATTTTTATTTTGTATCAACTTTAATGTTTTTTCATTACCTACACTTTATTAAATTACGACTGTTTAATAATGTGCACTGCATTATTAGGTTTTTTTTTTTTCACTTCATATTTTTGCGGCTGTTCGACACGGTTGAGCCCCCATGTAAGATTTATAATATCTTCAGTATTTATTTAAAAAATAATTGTATATAGTATGTAATGTGTTGAACAATAAAAATGAAATACAAATCAAATTAATCAAGGCAACTTCAAATTAGTAACAACTTTAAATCAACTTTTATTCTGCTGCTCAACTTAAACGTCTGTGTCTCTATCTTCTTCGTCTTCAACTATCTCGATTATTCTTCTCGATGATTTCAGAGCTGCACTCTTATGTAACATCGGTAGAGTTACCAGATTACATATATCTCATTTGGTGTAAATCGGACTACTATATCATGTAGCTGCCATATGAACGATCGGTTCGAAATCAACATCTAACAAATATTGTAAAAATGCGGACGGCTTTCGCAAAATCTGCAAGGTTATCCAAACTTTTAGGAAAACTATTTTGTTTCTCAAGAAAAATTTATTTTGGACTGATTAAATACGATCCTGGTGGTTAGAGTATTGTGGAGACCAAACACATGAACCATATTCTAGAATCGGACGAACAAGAGATACATAAAGTAATATTGTCGTATAAGGGTCATCAAATTCCTTTGCCCATCGTTTGATCAACCCTAGAACTTGAGTCGCCCTACTGAACGTTAAAGCAACATGTGTATCAAACTTCAGTCTATGGTCGAGGAGAATACCAAGATCAATTACTTCATCTACTCTAGTAAGGGGTACCAAATCAAAAGTATAATTTATGATGTGATGCAAGTGTCTATAGAAAGTCATAACCTTGCATTTAGGACAGTTAATATTTAGTAAATTAAATTTGCACCATTTATAAAAGCGGGCAAGATCTGCTTGCAGTAAATGACACACACAACTTCACATCATCAGCATACATTAAAATGTTAGGGTGTATAATAAAAGAAGGAAGATCGTTAATAAAGAGGTTAAAAAGCAGAGGTCCAAGATAACTACCCTGAAAAACACCAGACGTTAATTCAATTTATTAATTAGAAGACAGTGGTTAACAGAGTCAAATGCTTTACTGAAGTCGGTATAAACAACATCAGTCTAAATTTTATTTTTAAAGCCCTTGATCACTAAAGAGGAAAATTCGAACAGGTTTGTGGTTGTAGATCTATGTTTCACAAAACCATGTTGGTAAGGTGAAATTATAGAACTACAAAAATGAGTAAGTTGTGAAGTAATAATTTTCTCAAAAAGTTTAGGTGTAGCAGACATTTTTAAAATTGGCCTATAGTTGTTAACGCAACTCTTAGGGCCACTTTTGTGTAACGGAATGATATGTGATTCCTTCCAAAGAGAAGGGAATGAGCAAGATGCAACAGATAAAGTAAATAGTCTATGTAAGAGTAGATATAAAGAGCCAGCGCAGTACCTAAGTACGCATCTGGCCACCCGTCGGGGCCTGGGGAGAATACTGGTTTAATTAAATTGAGTTCACATAATACTGAGTCTTCAAAGATCAAGGGTTCAGGAATAAAGTTAGATTTTTGCAAATTATAGAGATAGGATGTACTAGGAGAGTATCTATTAACAGAGTAAATAGATTGAACAAATTCTGCAAATAAATCGGCTGCAGCCTGATCATTATTTGCCGTCGTATTTTCATATGAACCTGAATAAGGTAATAAAGATTATTTACGTTTAGAATTTACAAAATTATAAAGCCGTTTAGGGTCCTGAGCAAACTGAAGCCGGCAACGACTCAAATATTTGTTGTAAAGTTGCAAATTAAGTGAGTTAAAATTACATTTAGCAATAGAATAGCAAATTCTAAGTTATTGCTCGCAAAAAACTTAATTAATTAATTAATTAATAATGAGATTATTTAATTTGTTAAAATCTGATTTTCTAAAACAGCGAGGTTTAGACGCTGCTTTAGGTAGCACAGTTTGCTCAGGAACAGGAAGATCAAGGTTCATTTCTAACGTAGGGTGATATGAATCTTCGGGAAGCACAAGCGGATCTATTCTACTAACAGTACAAACTGAAGGATCAGATACAAATATTACGTCCAGAAGACGGTTGTTACAATTACAAATATTGTTTACTTGATAAAGTGAAAGATCTAGGATGCTATTTATATACTCATGAGAACTACTAGGAACAACCAGATTATCAACAATAGACCAATATATATCGAGTAAGTTAAAGTCTCCCAATACACAAAAAAAAATTCTATCCGAAAGTTCAGATGATATTAAACGTATATTAGAAAAGTGTTCAAGATAAACAGAAAGATCCGATTGCGGCGGAATATAGCAGGTTATATAAATAGAAGTTTGATAAACAGTTAACTTAATTGCAACAAACTCAACATTAGGTAAGCAACTTAATAATTCCGACGGAAGGTCAGAATCAACTGCGATTAATACGCCGCCACCCACTCGTGACAAACGGTCACATCTATAAGTGGTGTACTTGTTAGTAAATAATGACATATTAGATATTTCAGGCTTTAACCAAGTTTCAGTGAAGGCAAGAGTTTTAATCAAAAGAGATACTATTTAAATATAGATTAGTTAATTTAGATTTAAGGCCTCCAACATTTAGGTACGCTAACAGGAAAGGAAAATTTAGTGTTATGAAAGACTCGATGGATCAACTGGTTCAACTGTAGATAAATTTATTTGTAACGAGACAGTAGGTCTACTTCTTTTATGAGGAGTAAACTCTTCGATAAGCAAATCATTTGGCCAAAATTTTCATTCATACATTCAATTTAAAAGATGATATGTCTCTAGCAAAAGAAAATTTAAATTAACTACAGCAACATACGCTTTTACGTCATCAATCGAAGTATCCGGATGCAACCTTTTTCCTTAAGGGAACAGCTACAAGAGGATTGGGTGCAGACAAAGAAGGCGGAGGTAATGTGTTAGATATGAAAGGCAAAAGTATATTTGATGATGGACCGGCATCATCATCACTAACTACAATGGAAGGATAAATAGACTTCTTCAATACTATGTTAGGGTGTTTGACAGGTGTAAAAAGAATTCCTTGGAGACAAAGGAGAGACGTCGTCCATAGGCGACTTTGGAGAAACGTCCAACTGCTTCTCCGTTGTCTGAAACATGTTAAAACCCTTACGCAATCTACAGAAATTCTCTCTTGTTTGACGAACAAATCTGGACATGTCCGCCTCAGCTTCACGACAAGATTCGCAAGACCATATCAGTCCGCTCTTATTTTCAATAGAATCTCTAATTTTCATCGTGAAGCCGGCACATTTCACATGTACAAATTTGTCACACAACCAGCAAACAATGCATGAAGCATTTGAATCTTGCTGGCATTTGCAGTTCTTAATGCAGCAAACAAGCATTATAAAGAATTAAGCAGAACCTGCGGAAGGGTATTCAAATCACAACAACACTACTCAAAGAGAGAGAGAGAGAGAGAGAGTAAGAACGAATAAGAAAGGGGAGAACGTTAGTTGAGAGAGAAATTGAAACGTTAAGGCTGAACTTAAAAATGTACGCGTAGTTGCAAACAAGTACAACAACGAGTACACAATATCTAGTACAGTTATTAGGATAGGGAGCTAAAAGCGAGAAAGTGAGAAGAGCGCTAAAGAGCGTTAAAGATGCAAAGAGCGTGGTGCACAAGAGCCAAAAGCGAGAGAGTGAGAGCGTATAAAAACACTTTATGCAATAGAACACATAAAATTACAATTGTTAATTTGATAAGTCACAAACGCACAAATTATGAAAGTTTTGCAGAGCACAACAAAATACAACCGGTCACAGTGCAAGTTAGTTGATGCCTCCCACGAAAATTTTGTATACGTTAGAAGAGGACAATCCAAATCGTGCAGCCCACAAGAGCGTATGGAAGAAGATTAGGGAGCTATTGGACAGTTTGGTTACGGATACTGAAGCTGAAAACCTAAATGATTTCAACTATTTCCTCTCGAAATTGAGCGTTGACTTTAGTGTTTATATACAGGGTGCGCCATCTTTTTTGTCGGTATGTTAACATTGAATATCTTTGAAAATAAACAACCGATTTTCAAGTATGAGATTAGTACTACTGTATTAATACTACTGTATTAGTATTAGCATTGCGTTCATGAAGACATTTGCCTACAATGAAGACATTTTAAGACTGCACGAGGCTAATATGGATATACAATATATCCTAGATCCGTATGCGTGCTGTAGTTCTATTGTAAACTACATAAACAAGTCAAACAGAGGAGTTTCAAAATTGTTACGAGAAGCCATGTCCGAAATCAAGTCCAACAATCTTTCAGTTAAGCTAAAACTGCAACACCTAGGAAACAAATTTATAAATGGCACTTAAATATCTGCACAAGAGGCTTCTTATAATATTCGTGGACTCCACATGCCCGAATCAAGTCACGGAGAGATATTTGTCAACACATCACATCCGGATCAGAGAGTTCGAATAGTGAAGAGCAAAGAGACTTAGAGAGGCTCCCACCAAATTCAACCGAAATTTATATATCGGGTATGATTGATCATTACATAGAAAGACCCGATGAGTTAAACAATTTATGCCCAGCAGACTTCTTCGCCTTATATAAATATTCCAAGACGACCAATTAGAGGACGAGTGATGCAAGAGGAAAAATAAGGAAGAAATCGAGGGTGACAATGCACTAATTGAGCATCCATTGATATTAGGAAATGGAAATGGCTCACTTAAACAACGAAAGCATCCTATAATACTTCGATGGAGAAGGCTCAGCAGTAACACATCTAGATCGGACTATTATAGGGAACTCGTAATGCTTTTTTATCCATGGCGAAATGAAGAGAGTGATCTTCTAAGCAATGATAATGAAAATTCCTATAATGTAAACAAACAAATTACACTAGTTTCCAAAATCGAATTTTTTTTGCAAAGTGGGACTTTGGCCCACTAAATACGAAATTGGCTTTCCAAATTTTTTAGTATGAAGAGCTTTTTTGTTTTTTGAGATATCTCAACCAAATTCACAGATTATGTACTTAGTACCATATACTACATCCTAAGGAAATTTGGATAAAATCGGATGACTATATCTCAGAAACAATCAGATGCAAATAAAACATTAGTCTTTCACTGAAATATGCATTACTTTGCCATTTGTGGTTGGATTTGCATCAATAATAGCTTATTTTCTTCGAAACATTACTTAAAAAAAGAAATTTAGTTTTGCGATTTGTAACTTTTGCTTAACCACAAGCAACGACAGTATTATGCCCATGTTATGCATAGTATGAATGCAAAGCAAACATTCTATGAATACATTGGAGGTGGTTCTGGAGTTGGAAAGAGTCGACTGATTTCGGCAATTTATCAGTTACTAATTCTGAGGCTTACCAGCTGAGCTGGTAGTGACCCAGATACAGCGAAGGTACTCCTATGTGCACCAACAAGAAAGGCAGCATTCGGTATTGCAGGGCTCACTCTTCACTCAGTATTTTCTCTTCCAGTTAATCAGTCTTCTTGGGAGTTAAGAGCGCTTAGTAACGATACTGTTAATACTATGCACTCAAAGCTAATGGAGGTGAAGTTAATAATTATTGATGAAATCTCAATGGTAGGCGCCAACATGTTGTCACAATTGGATCTCCACCTTAAACAAATTTCCAAAAATAACATTTACTTCGGAGGTATTTCGATATTGGCCTTTGGAGATTTAAAGCAGCTTCCTCCAGTTGGCAACAAGTGGATTTTTTCTACAAACACGCGAGATCACTATAGTGCAATTGTCGGAGCTGCACTGTGGAATTTGTTCAAATTCTTTGAGTTGACCGAAATTATGCGACATCGCGAGGATCTTGAATTTGCGGTAGCCTTAAATAATATTTCTGAAGGAAAAATGACAAATGCGGACAAGCAATTAATCAACCAGAGAGTAGTGCCCCTCAAGGCAAATAGGCGACATTCCTAGTGATGAAATTCGGCTGTTTTATTCCAATGATAAAGCAAACAGCTACAATACTGTTAAGTTGGCTCAAATTAATACAGAAGAATTCACTTCATTAAACAAAACCTCAGCATTCTGAACAATGTGAGGCTTTGCATAAACAATTACCCCAGCTGAAGGTCTTCTGTCAGCATGTGTGCCAGTGTATGATCTGGCATTAATTCTACCTAAAATTTCATACCCATCAATACTTTAATCCCTATCTTATGTAGTCCAAGACTCCACGAAACATAATATGTCTGCTGAACATATATAAATATCGTTTGCAATATCCTACCTGTACCTGTGATTATAAAATCCCTGAACATTGTGATAATATGCTTTAGCGGGAACCACTGGAAACTAATGCTGAGCAATATAACAAAGTGTACGTAGTTGTTTATAGAAATCCGACCTTTACCATTTCTGATTTTCGAAGAACATTTCTTGACACCTTGGAACAGTTGCTTAATAATGGGCAAAGCAAAATTGTAATTTTAGGAGATTTTAATATATGCAGGGCTACTACTAAGGATCAGTAAGAGGTCAGACTGAATGAGTTGGGTATTTCGTCTCTTTTAAATGGAATAGGTACGACTAGGGAATTTACAGAAATAGATTGGGTATTTTCTACAAGCGGATTTAGCGATTTGAAGGCTTATATTTATGACATATAGTCATCATGATGGAATATTTGTTCCTATAGTTAGGTTCTCTATTGCATAGATTAAAGCTTAATAAAGAATTTGTAATATATTAAGTATAAGTAATAAATTATTGTAAAAGTATGAGTTAATAAAAAATATATATAATAAATGTAAAAAAATGTTTTGAAAAATAAAAGATTTTCTTATAAGACGACATAATTTGTAAAACATTACAAATAAGAAATAAATAAATATATTAATATGTATAACTAAATTTACGAAAAATTATTTCAAAATGTTAAGAGTGGCTTAAAAATAAATATTTTAATAAATATATGCCATCGGTAAATATCACCATTCATATATACATTTTTTTGTTTCTTAAGATTTCTCAAATATACTATTGTTTCAGTTTCTTAGGCAGCCCAACAAATTCTGTAAAAAATCTGACGACAAATACAGGGGTCTGCACGGGTATCCAAACTTTAGCGCTCCAAAGTTAGCTTGCGCTATATTTAGACCCAGTACTTTGAAAAAGTACAAATGGGTCTATTAAGTTTGTCCAAAAAAAAATGTGCGTAACAGGCAGAAGGAGGCGTGGCAGACCCCATAAAGTATATATATTCTTGATCAGCATCATCAGCCGAGTCGATATAGCCATTTCCGTCTGCCTGTCTGTCCGTCTGTCTGTCTGTCCGTCTGTCCCTTTTTGTGTCGCCTAGATCTCAGAGACTATAAGAGCTAGAGACACCAAATTTGTCATGTAGGTTCATCTATATCTCCCAAAATGTCGAAGTCGAATTACAAGAGCTTCTTTAATGCTAGCCCCTGATTTTTGGTACATATAATATACACTATGATCCAAACCTGTCCAGAAAGTTTCATTCTAATCGGATGATAAACACGGAAGTTATTCAACTAACAATGTTACGGGCAAAAGGAAGAAGAAGAGACGCTAGCGACCCCTGTGTTCATTAACTTATCTTCGTAGTGGCGCCATCTATTGAATGGTAGGGAACATTGAAGAAAAATTTATAGTAAACGCTTTGCTCTCAAAAAGTACTGGGTCTCCTACTTTCGAGCTTGCTCCACTGTAGCTTACTGAATTTTTTTTATTATTTTCATCCATATTAATTTGTTAATTTTAAATAAAATAAAATAAACATATTTTATTTTTATCTGCAAAACCACCTTCGAGTTCTCCTTTATATTCTTCTTTATATTCTCCTCTTGTATTGCTCCAAAAAAACAACTAGCTTATGCCATCTGGGAGTAACCAACCAGAAGCAGAATTAACTAAGGGGCAAGAAGGAAAAATAACCACTTGCGCAACGACCCAAAAGGCAAAGGAACTCGTCGACATGGTATTAAACGAATCTTTATCCTTAGTGTACAAACTTGTCAAATTTGCAGCTGCAGCATCTTCCATCGCAGATGTTAGTTTATTCACTCTGCAAGTTCGCCAGGAGCAAGTGAAGACTCTCTGGCAGAAAGTGGACAATGCGAGTGATTACATAAGGAACTTCTTCAAGGCGGTCCCGACGAATCTAAGAAGACGCTTTCTATCCTCCAAAATAAGTATGACCGTACCTATGTGGTCTACGAAAAATGCTCAGCAGTTTTAGGCGAGCAAATTCAGGCTTTAGCTAGTGAAAGAAAACAGGAGCAGCAAAATATCGTATCCCAGGGTTGTCGTCTGCCTCCGTGTGATACCGAAGTTTTCGATGGGAATTATCTTCGCTGGCCGACATTCCTCGACCTATTTACAACTTTTTACATGAAGAATCCGCGTTTAACTCCGGTAGAGAGACTTTTTCATCTTTCTGCTTAAATCTCAGGTGAAGCCAATGAGATTGTTTCCCGTTCTCCCTTAACCAATGACGGTTTTCAGTCTGCCTGGGACGCCCTTATAGTGCGGTATGAGAATCCGCGTTCGCTTATTAACAGTCACCTCAAACTTTTATTTAGTGTCTCCTCCATAGCGACTGAATCGGGACTCGCGATAAAGGGTCTTCAAAGTACTTTCCAGGGGTGTCTTACTGCATTCAGCCATTTCGGCGTTGATCTCCAAATCCTGGGATTGTCTGTTGGTGTTTTTGTGCTCATCTAAGCTTCCTGATAGCACTATAACACTGTGGAAACAGTCAATAAAGGGCAGAAAAGACATAGTACCTTGGTCATCCCTAAACGATTTCGTTTTAGAACGACAACGCACTTTAGAAACTGTTGCCAACTTAAAACAGATTCCGATCAATTTTAAACCTTCCAAATCTAATCGAAAGGAGCAACTTTCCAAAAGAGTCAGCACATTTGATGCACGAGTGAGCTTGAAAGAACAAATATGCAAGCTCTGTTTTAAGGAAAATCATCCAATCAGACTTTGCCCTCAGTTCCTCCAAATGTCTATAAACTAAAGAATAACTTGTATAAAACAGCAAAAGTTATGTTTGAATTGCTTCGCTAGGGAATGTACTAGTACACATAGTTGTTTTACTTGTAGGGGTCGCCATAATACCCTATTGCATCGTGGTGGCCCTCCTTCGACTGCTACAGTGCCTTTGGTACAATCCACTCTGAATTCCAACAATATGCAGTTGTAAGGAAGTTTTTCCAGCCGAGGTCGGCGTCTCAGTCCGGCCAGGGCCAATTACAGAAAATTTGTAATGTCTGGGATGGCTGGAAAGGAATGATAGGGCCCTTATCACAAAACTAACTGGAAAAGAAAACTCACTATGTGCGATCGCGGATCGGAGCCATTTTGGGCAGCGTTGGACAAGCTCCTTAGCGAGATAGGGTGCAACCCAGCATCTCGCTCGTAGGAGCGTTCCAGTGCTACCGTACCCAGTGAACGGTAATTCTGGGTGATAGACTCGCAGACGAGAGGAGGTACCACCCGAACTCTCGCCTGCGGGAATATTCCCAGCAATTACCGGCACTAGAACCAAGTGACGGTGGCCCTGGTTGGCAAACTCACGAACGAGATAAGGTTCGACCTGGAACCTCGTTCGTGGAATGCTCCAGGGTCCACTGACATGGCTTCAACTCGACGAATGTGTAAGTGATAGTCACTAGAGGTGTAGAGTACAACTCGGAAGCACCTCTCGTGACATCCCTTACACATGTCAAGCCGATCGCGACCACGTGTTTGCACCCGCCGAAACTTTCACCTTCACTTTTAAATCATTTAAATAGACATTTTGAGGCACGCACTCGCAAAGCGATATTGATATCTTTATTTTTATATTTTCAAATTCACTTTTATTTCTGTTAGTAGGGAAACTTAGGGGAAAATGGCCGTCGGCCAGCTTACCACAGGGTACTGCGTACCACAAGGTGTGTAGCTAGTGCACTACAGGGGTGTGCCGGGATGATGCGCTGCCGGTGGTTGCCGCTGCTGTAGTCGTCTCCTTGGCGCTTGCCAATCCAAGCGGGCTCCCGTTTTATCTTGTCTTCTGTTGCCGTTGTCGTTGCCGTTGCCGTTGTTGTTGCCGTTGTCGTTGCCGTTGTTGTTGCCGTGATCGTTGCCGTTGCCGTTGTCGTTGCCGTTGTCGTTGCCGTGGTCGTTGCCGTATTTGCCGTTGTCGTTGGTGCACGTTTTATATACTTTTTTCTTCACTTTTTAAATAAACTTTCCGTAAGCACGTCTGCTCGTTTTGGCCCGCCAGAAAAAAGTGAAGCGTCGATAATTCACGCTTCCCTTATCGATACACCGATCTCGATGTTCGATCGACGCCCAGTACTCGCTGCTAGCAGTAGGTGGCGTTTATGCTCAAATCAACCCTGCTTCCCTTATCGATACATCGATCTCGATGTTCGATCGATGCCTAGTACTCGTTGCCAGCACTAGGTGGCGTTTGTACTAAGGCATTTCGTGGAACCAGTCCTAGAGGGATCTTTATGCGTCGGCCAACTTATGAACTAGAAGTTTGTGGGCTGCAGAATGCTGCCTCACATCCCTCCCTTACTTTGGGGGGCGGAGAAGGATGCTAACTCTGCCGGCGGCGAAGCGGGTGCTCGTCTCGGGGGTGCTCCATGATGCAGGTCTCCCAGGTTGGCTGCGCGACGTCGCGTTGATCCCACTCGTTGTAGTCTTACCACGTTCGGGGAGATAAATTTCTGGACTTGATAAGGGCCTTCGTATTTTGAGGCGAGCTTGGCTGCAAACCCCTCTGCTGCATTGGACAGGACGTGTTGTCGTACGAGGTCATCGTCTTCCGACTCATTGCTGTGAGAGCCCGGTTCCGATACTGCTCACGAGCAGACTTCGGTTAGGTTTCCCCCGAAGGGGAAGGGACGTTGAAATGGCGCACCACATTCAAGTGGCCCCCATGAACCTAACCCGGTGGCACTGAATCTCTCAGTCGTGGCGTCGTCTTCTTCATCCTCCCGCATTGGAAGATCGGCTCCTGGGTGTAGTTCTTCCGGTGCTGGCCGAGCTCTCTGATCCGGGGCGCTCTGTCTGAAAAGAAAAGAACGATCCGGGGCTATGCTCGAGTGATCCTGGGGATCCGAGGCTGTGCTTGGTTGATCTTTGGTATTCGGGGTTACATTGACGTGTGGTTTATCTCTTCGATCCGATGCATTGGCTGGTGGTGATTGATCATAATGATCCGTTGAGGTTACGTTGACTTGTGAGGGTTGATCATTATGATCCGTTGAGGTTACGTTGACTTGCGATGGTTGATCAATACGATCCGTTGTGGTTACTTTGACTTGCGATGGTTGATCCTTAAGATCCGTTGAGGTTATGTTGACTTGCGATGGTTGATCCTTAAGATCCGTTGAGGTTACGTTGACTTGCGATGGTTGATCATTAAGATCCGTTGAGGTTACGTTGACTTGCGATGGTTGATCATTAAGATCCGTTGAGGTTACGTTGACTTGCGATGGTTGATCATTAAGATCCGTTGAGGTTACGTTGACTTGTGATGGTTGATCCTTGCGATCCGTTGTGGTTACGTTGACTTGTGATGGTTGATCCTTGCGATCCGTTGTGGTTACGTTGACTTGCGATGGTTGATCCTTACGATCCGTTGTGGTTACGTTGGCTTGCGATGGTTGATCCTTACGATCCGTTGTGGTTACGTTGACTTGCGATGGTTGATCCTTACGATCTGTTGTGGTTACGTTGGCTTGCGATGGTAGATCCTTACGATCCGGAGCTATGCTCGAGTGATCCTTGGAATCCGAAGCTAGGCTCGAATGATTCATAAAATCCTTGGTGGTGTTTGGTTGATCTCGGTGGTACGTGGCCATGCTCGAGTGATCCTTAGAATCCGAAGCTGGGCTCGAGTGATCTCTATAAAATCCGAAGCTGGGGCTCGAGTGATTATTAGAATCCGAAGCTGGGCTCGAGTGATTCATCAAATCCTTGGTGATGTTTGGTTGATCTCTGTGGTACGTGGCCATGCTCGAGTGATCCTTAGAATCCGAAGCTGGGCTCGAGTGATTCATAAAATCCGAAGCTGGGCTCGAGTGATTATTAGAATCCGAAGCTGGGCTCGAGTGATTCTTAAAATCCGAAGCTGGGCTCGAGTGATTATTAGAATCCGAAGCTGGGCTCGAGTGATTCTTAGAATCCGTAGCTGGCCTTGGCTGAGCCGGTTTGGAGCTTGTCTCGTCGATACTAACCGTAAAGCTCGGTGCTGCGACGCGAAACTCTGTACCACTGCTCGGGGTCTCCACATACGATCCTGGCGCCTCCTGCACGCCGGGTGTCATCGTCTTCCCTCCGGGAAATGCATCCTTGCCCGCTATGTTAGCGCGGATGGAAGCCCGATGACCAGCGAAGGCGGTTAAACACGTGGACGTCAGTTGAAGAGATTCATTGCCGCACCGTAATGTAGCCTGGATTGCGCACAAG
Source organism: Drosophila testacea (assembly GCA_035043265.1). Classification (NCBI taxonomy): domain Eukaryota; kingdom Metazoa; phylum Arthropoda; class Insecta; order Diptera; family Drosophilidae; genus Drosophila; species Drosophila testacea. Next base: position 150,090 of record JAWNND010000204.1, read on the forward strand.
AAATCCATCCCTAAGATCACGTGGTCGACGACGATTGGCAATACCAGAAATGGTATCCGAGCGTAATTCCTGCCCAGCTGCACAGTCGCCACTAGCGCTTTGTGGACTGTTGTGTGACTTCCATCTGCCATGCTGACTTTGGCTCGAACATCCCTCAGATCAGAGTTCTTAAGTTGGCGCGCGGCATCCTCGCTGTTGAAGCTTCTCGTGGCTCCGGTGTCTATGGTTGCTTGTCTCGGCTGATCTCCGATCCTCACCTGGGCCACAATGCGCGCGTTCTCCACTCGAAGGCTGGGTTCTATTGCCGGGACTGGTTGGCGGTCGCTCCCACCTGGTCCTGGGGCAGGTGAGGCTGCTGTCCGTTTCCCGAAGCTGAATCGCAACACTCCCAAGTCCTGACTCCTCGTTTTCCGCAACGCCAGCAGAAATAAACTTGCCGGTTACGACATTCCCTAGAATAATGTCCGATTTCCGCACACCTCCTGCAAGCACGCTGGATATCGATTGCTGGTCCTGTTTCTTGAATCATCCGATTGTCTATCCTTGGTTCGCTTTGGGCTCCTTGGTCGTCTGGCTGGTTATCTTTGAACGGGTTCCGATGCCTCGGCGTTTGGTTTGCCTCACTGCTGGTGCTGACTGTTGCTGGCCTCGGCTGAGCCGCGCTGGTGTTACGACTTTTCCACTCTCGTTCGCGCACGAACTCAAATTCGGTGGCTAGCTGCGTCAGTTGTGCTAGCGATGATGCCTCGTGTCTCCGGATATACAACTGATATTCCGGCAGCAAGTTCTCGTATGCTCGATCGAGTTCTTCTTCCCCTGTGTAACCAGCGCGTCTCATGAGCAGTCGTAGTTCCACTACGTAGGCCTTGAAAGTTTCTCGCGGTTTCTGCTGCCTAGCCCGGATCTGATCTTCCAATCGTTGGAAGTACCGCGGCGGCAGGAAGAATTCCAAGAGCTCCCTTTTGAAACTGTCCCACGTGGCTCCTTGTAGGCGGCTGACCCTGAACCAATCGCTGGCATTTCCTGTGAGCATCTCTGGCACTGCTCGTGATAGCTGCGTCAAGGCGATCTGGTGGGCTGCCGCACGTTCCTCCACACGTTCGATGAAACTCAACGGATCCGATTGTCCATCAAAGAGTATTCCCCAGCGATGTACCTTTTCCGCGATGGAACGGTACGGGGTCTCGTGGCGTATCATATTCGGGGCTACTGGTGACTGGCTTCGGTTTCGTTGTCCTGTGCGGCTGGGCGGCTGTAGTTCGGCTGGCCGGCTCACTACCACTCGAGGTATGATGCCTGGTTGACCAGCTTGACTCTCGGCTTCAATGCGCACTGGGGACACGCTGCGTGATCGAGGCTTAGATTCCTGGTCACTAAGCTCGGATTCCGGAATGTTGATAAACTGTTGCTCCAGTTCCTCCAGCCGTTTGATCACATGTTCGTTATGTTCACCATGGGCGATGAACTGCGCCATGCGGCTCCGAAGCTCCGACACGGTACCTAGAGTTTCGAGTCCAAACTCTGCTGTCATGGTCAGCAACTCATCCCTACGCCGGAGGTATACCCAACTGACGGTAACCATGGTATGGCCCGGGGTACTTTCTATGAGAAAACGGGAAAATAACTTTTTTTGTATGCTCGCCGCACGTGGCTTGTCTCGTCGCGCTTAGACCGCGGAAAAATTATGCTATGCCAACTGAGGGATGGCACGAGAACGCCCTGTCTATTTTACGCACGTGGTCTGTACTGTACTAACTTGACCCACGTGGTCGAAAATTTTTTGGACTAGGCTTGAGTTAATTTTATTCCGGGAGAAACACGCGTTGCTTTTTACGTTAATACTTGAGTTTTTATTTTTATTCGTTGGAGAAAACTTGACTTGTTGCTTCTAATGTTAATACTTGAGTTTTTTTTTATTTTTATTCGTCGGAGAAAACTTGACTTATCGCGTTGATGGTTTCTTCTTCAGTGTCCTTTTTATTTGTTGGAGACGTTGCTACTTGAGTTTTATTTTATCTTTATTTGTCGGAGAAAACTTGACTTGTTGGTTCTGATGTTCCTACTTGACTGATTTTATATTTTTTTTTTTTTTTAATATTCCGGAGAAACTTGACTGGATGCTTCAAAGGTTCCTACTTGAGTGATCGCTGCGTTCCTTTATGTCTGCTTACAAGGCCTACCCAAGCTTGCATTCCTGTCGCAGCAGAGAGCATGTTAGCTCTGCCCGCGTACTTGCAGCAGAGAGCGTGTTAGCTCTGCCTGCGTGCACCGCAGCAGAGAGCGTCGTAGCTCTGCTCGCGTGCGGCGACCAGAGAGCGTGTTAGCTCTGCCTGCCTGCGTCGTAGCAGAGAGCATGGTAGCTCTGCCCGCTGAGAGAAAATGTCGCCCAGTGATCATGTAGCGGCACCCTGGCCGTTTTGTAGCTTGGCTTGCACGTGGCATCTCTCTCCATTTCCTTCACTAAGTTCAGAAAAAAAGTGAGAGAAAAAAACAAAAAAATACCTCGTGCGTTGCGAATCGAGAACCAAAATGGCGAATCTTTTGCCGTTGGAGAAAAATTTACCTCTGAATTTATTAAATTTTCCTTCCAGAAAAAAAGTGAGAGAAAAAACAAAAAAATACCTCGTGCGTTGCGAATCGAGAACCAAAATGGCGAATCTTGCCGTTGGAAAAAATTACCTCTGCTGAATTTATTAAACCTACCGAAATTTTTCAGACCTGTCAATTTTCTGAGACTTGAAATTTTCTTCGAGACTGCGAATTTTCACGATTTTTCTGAGACTGGTGACTTAGCCGGGAGTGACTTTTCTGACGGGCCCGGTTTTATGGGAAAATATATACATAAAAATTTATACATATCTGTACACACACACACATATTATATATATAAAAAATATTTATATATATAAAAATATAGAAGCTAACTTGGCGCGCAAAGTTTGGATACTTCAGTGCCCGCGTGCGTCAGATTTTTTACAAAATTTGTGAAAGGTTGATTTTGAACCGATCTTTCCTATGGCAGCTATATGATATAGTTGTCCGATTTACACCAAATTTGGTCAGCCTTTTGAAACTTAATCAAACACACAATGTGTATATTTGGTTGGGATATTTTGAGAAACAAAAAAGTTTTTCATAGTAAATGTTGTTTCGAACCGATCGTTCCTATGGCAGATATATGATATAGTAGCCCGATTTACACCAAATTTAAAACTTAATTAAACACATAATGTGTATATTTGTTGATATCTTGAGAAACAAAAAGTTTTTCATACTAAATGTTTATGTTCAACCGATCGTTCCTATGGCAGCTATATGATATAGTAGTCCGATTTACACCAAATTTGGTCAGCCTGTTTAAAACTTAATCAAACACACAATGTATATTTGGTTGAGATATCTTGAGAAACAAAAGTTTTCATACTAAAGTTATTTCAACCGATCGTTCCGTGGCAGCTATATGATAGTATCGATCCGGCCGGTTCCGACATATGTACTGCGTGCAGCAAAGACGGACCTGTACCAAGTTTCATCAAGATAGCTTCAAAACTGAGACTAGTTTGCATAGAAACAGACAGACAGACAGACGACAGACGGACAGACGGACAGACGGACATGGCTATATCGACTCAGCTCGTCGCCCTGATAAGAATATATATACTTTATGGTCTGACACGCCTCTCAATGCGTTACAAACTTCGTGAAACTTAAGTATAAATATATGTTGAATATATATAAATATATATATTAAATAAAAAATATATAAAATATATATATACAAATATAAATATAGTATATGTGTATATATATATGTTTATAGGGTGGCGCGAAAAGATTTTCAAAAAAACAATAGATACATATATATAGACGATGGATGGTTAGTATAAATATTTTTAAAAATTTTCTCCCAAAAAATATATACTTTGATAGTTGAACAACGCTGTCTACGTTGTGAAAGTTTCATGGGCATGTGGCGAGAATGATGTAAAAATGTTTTCAACTAATCTGAGGGCCTATTCTAATTCGATGGCAAAATGTCTCCAGACGTCCCTGCTCGGGCGCCATCTGTAAGGAAGTTTTTCCAGCCGAGGTCGGCGTCTCAGTCCGGCCAGGGCCAATTACAGAAAATTTGTAATGTCTGGGACGGCTGGAAAGGAATGATAGGGCCCTTATCACAAAACTAACTGGAAAAGAAAACTCACTATGTGCGTTCGCGGATCGGAGCCATTTTGGGCAGCGTTGGACAAGCTCCTTAGCGAGATAGGGTGCAACCCAGCATCTCGCTCGTAGGAGCGTTCCAGTGCTACCGTACCCAGTGAACGGTAATTCTGGGTGATAGACTCGCAGACGAGAGGAGGTACCACCCGAACTCTCGCCTGCGGGAATATTCCCAGCAATTACCGGCACTAGAACCAAGTGACGGTGGCCCTGGTTGGCAAACTCACGAACGAGATAAGGTTCGACCTGGAACCTCGTTCGTGGAATGCTCCAGGGTCCACTGACATGGCTTCAACTCGACGAATGTGTAAGTGATAGTCACTAGAGGTGTAGAGTACAACTCGGAAGCACCTCTCGTGACATCCCTTACACATGTCAAGCCGATCGCGACCACGTGTTTGCACCCGCCGAAACTTTCACCTTCACTTTTAAATCATTTAAATAGACATTTTGAGGCACGCACTCGCAAAGCGATATTGATATCTTTATTTTTATATTTTCAAATTCACTTTTTTTTCTGTTAGTAGGGAAACTTAGGGGAAAATGGCCGTCGGCCAGCTTACCACAGGGTACTGCGTACCACAAGGTGTGTAGCTAGTGCACTACAGGGGTGTGCCGGGATGATGCGCTGCCGGTGGTTGCCGCTGCTGTAGTCGTCTCCTTGGCGCTTGCCAATCCAAGCGGGCTCCCGTTTTATTTTGTCTTCTGTTGCCGTTGTCGTTGCCGTTGTTGTTGCCGTTGTCGTTTCCGTTTGTCGTTGCCGTTGTTGTTGCCGTGATCGTTGCCGTTGCCGTTGTCGTTGCCGTTGTCGTTGCCGTGGTCGTTGCCGTATTTGCCGTTGTCGTTGGTGCACGTTTTATATACTTTTTTCTTCACTTTTTAAATAAACTTTCCGTAAGCACGTCTGCTCGTTTTGGCCCGCCAGAAAAAGTGAAGCGTCGATAATTCACGCTTCCCTTATCGATACACCGATCTCGATGTTCGATCGACGCCCAGTACTCGCTGCTAGCAGTAGGTGGCGTTTATGCTCAAATCAACCCTGCTTCCCTTATCGATACATCGATCTCGATGTTCGATCGATGCCTAGTACTCGTTGCCAGCACTAGGTGGCGTTTGTACTAAGGCATTTCGTGGAACCAGTCCTAGAGGGATCTTTATGCGTCGGCCAACTTATGAACTAGAAGTTTGTGGGCTGCAGAATGCTGCCTCACACAGTCCACATCGTTGTCCCACACATCTGCCGTCCTGAATCATTTTGGCTCCAATGCACAAGGCGTTCATCTCGGAACAGCCCTTATAAACGTGTGCTACTTGGGCACATGCTCGCGCATTGATTGATTCAGGATCCGAAGGAACTTTTATTACAGAGAGACATTTTAACATGGTCAAGTAGTCGTTCCAAAATATCCAATGTCTGCCCAGTCTCGGAAGCTATGTCAATTTACGATAAGCTCTCCATCAAAACCAAGTCTTCAAGTAGAGGCTACTGCATTTGTCCTACCACAATTGACAGAAAATCTTCCCTCTTTTACAATCCTACAAGAGGCGCTGAGGGACCTACCAAATTTTGAGTTAGCTGATCCAAGCTTCAACAAAAGTTCGCAAATAGACGTGCAAATCGGGGCGGACATACTGCCGCCTATACTGTTGGGCGGCTCTCAAAGGAACATTTGTGGCTCTCTTCTAGGGCAAGAAACGGTTTTTGGGTGGATACTTAGTGGTCCCGTGTTAAGCTCAACATCTAAAACCTTATCATCTATTTTCACTCGAGTGTCCCTTAAACAAGATATAAGTCTTGACAAACTTCTCACCAAATTTTGGGAGGTGGAGGATCTTCCTGTTAAAGATTTCAATCCGTCTGACTTATTCTGCTAGGACAATTTTACTCGCACCACTATTAGATCTGCGTATGGAAGGTACACGGTCACCTTACCATTTAAGATTCCAGATTCAGATCCAGATCCAATTTCTCAAAAATAAGCAGCGCTTGAAGAGATACATTTCGTTGCAAAACAGTTATAATTCTGTGATTTAAGAACACTTGGATCTAGGCCACATGAAGCAAGTCTCTCCGTGCGACGTTTCAAATTGCTTATACTTGCCACATCATGCTGTATTAAAGCCTGATAGCACGACTACGAACATACGTGTTGTATTCAACGCTTCCAGCTCATCGTCAAACGGCTAGAGTCTGAACGATTTATTGCATGCGGGACCCATCCTTCAGTCCGACCTGACGATGCAGATCCTTAAGTGGAGATTCTATCGCTATGTTTTTAATGCTGACATAACCAAAATGTGTTGGCAGATTCTAGTCTCTCTTAAGGATCGTTTGTTGGGTGTCGATTTCCTAGAACTTGAGGAACCTAGTGTGGCCAAGACGTTGAAAATCCGATGGCAAGGAGACAGTGATGAGTTTTTCTTTGCCCCCTCAGAGCTAATCGCAAAAGCCACCTTCACAAAACGCGAGGTCCTGTCCCAGATAGCAAGTTATTCGATCTTGCTGGATGGCTTGCTCCCATTATTGTTAGGGCGAAAATCTTTATGCAAGAGATATGGCTTCAGGATATAGGTTGGGATAATCCGTTACCTAAGGAGCTTGTCAGAAAATAGCACGAATTCCTAATCAACTACCCACAATTGAAGGATATTCGAATTCCGAGATGGGTTCAATTTCAACCTTGGGCGCAGATGCAACTCCACGGGTTTTGTGATGCATCACAATTGGCCTACGGTATAGCAGCCATTTACGTACGTATGGAATGGCAGTATCGTATATCGGTCCATCTCCTTACCGCCAAGACTAGAGTGGCTCCTGTGAATACTATATCTTTGCCACGCTTAGAGCTGTGTGGAGATATAGTATGCTCGTCCGTTTCACAAACCACATTTCCCTTCACGGGGAACGTCAATTTATGATCCGTTTGATACGATCCAATTATTGGATTCCAAAGTTAAGGAACTTAATAAAGTCCATTACTAGCTCCTACAAAGAGTGTCTTGTCCATAAAAGGAAACTCCAAACTCAACTAATGGGCTCCCAACCAAAGGAGCGAATATCTTTCTTCAGGCCTTTTACCTATACTGGCGTGGATTTCACTGGGTCCTTCGATATCAAAAATTATACCGGTAGAGCCTGCTTAATCACCAAGGGATATGTGTGTGTATTTGTGTGCTTCAGTACAAAAGCAATCCACTTGGAAGCGACATGAAAACTCACCACAGAAAAGTTTTTGGCGGCATTTTTCCCGATTCGTGTCCCGACGAGGATGTCCGCAGGTCGTGCAATAACGGGAAGACCTTTGTAGGCGCTTCCAAGGCGATTGATCGTGATATTTTTGAGGAACTCAAAACGCGCGCCACGGCTGATTACAGTCAGCATAATTTGGTGTGAGGGTTTATTCCGCCCGGTGCACCCCACATGGGGGGCTCATGAGAGGCAAGAGTGAAAAGCTTCAAATCCCTTTTTTATAAATCTTCTGTCACGCTGAAATACACATTCGAAGAACTTTCTACCCTTCTCGCAAAGATTGAAGCTTGCCTAATTTCCAGGCCGATTTCTCCAATGTTAGAGGACCCTTCAAATTTGTTAGCCTTGACTCCAGGGCACTTTCTCATTGGGGTTCCTTTGACTGCAGTTCCTGAACCTGTGATCAGGCAAGACGCCATGTCCATCATAAATCTACGGCAGCGTCTGAAAGCACTCAATCAACAACACTCACGGTGGAAGGACGAGTATTTAAAGGAGTTGCATAAACGTAGCAAGTGGCAGCAACCAACCCGAATCTGGAAAAAGACGACATGGTGGTCGTTAAAGAGGAGAATCTTCCATCAACGGATTGGCGCCTTGGAAGAGTGCAGACTGTGTATCCGGGGGCCAATGATAGGGTTCGGGTCGTAGACGATCTGAATACGCGAGGAGTCATCAAACGTCTCGTAACTAAATTACTACTCCTTCCTACAAGAATCTCTTTATCGAACGGATCCACGGTTTCCGAGTCGACATAGCCATGTCCGTCTGTCTTTCTTTTTCTCTGTCTGTCCCTTTTTGTGTCGCCTAGATTTCAGAGACCATAAGAGCTAGAGACACCAAATTTGGCATGTAGGTACACCTTTTGTCACGCCCCCTCCGCCCCCGGAAATTTGGCTTTGCACTCAAAAATACAGGGTCTCCTACTGTCGAGCTTTCTCCACTGTAGCTTACTGCATTTTTATACCCTTGCAGAGGGTATTATAATTTTGTCACGAAATGTGTTACGCATTGAAGGAGGCCTCACAGACCCCATAAAGTATATATATTCTTGATCAGGGCGACGAGCTGAGTCGATATAGCCATGTCCGTCTGTCCGTCTGTCTGTCTGTCTGTCTGTCCGTCTGTTTCAGTGCAAACTAGTCTCTCAGTTTTGAAGCTATCTTGATGAAACTTGGTACTTTTTGCTGCACGCAGTACATATGTCGGAACCAGCCGGATCGGATAACTATATCATATAGCTGCCATAGGAACGATCGGTTGGAAATAAACATTTAGTATGATAAACTTTTTTCTATCTCAAGATATCTCAATATATACACATTGTGTGTTTGATTAAGTTTTAAACAGGCTGACCAAACTTGGTGTAAATCGGACTACTATATCATATAGCTGCCATAGGAACGATCGGCTCGAAAACAACATTTAGTATGAAAAAGTTTTTTGTTTCTCAAAATATCTCAACCAAAGATACACATTGTGTGTTTGATTAAGTTTTAAACAGACTGATCAAATTTGGTGTAAATCGGACTACTATATCATATAGCTGCCATAGGAACGATCGGTTCGAAAACAACATTTAGTATGAACAACTTTTTTGTTTCTCAAAATATCTCAACCAAATATATACATTGTGTGTTTGATTAAGTTTTAAACAGACTGACCAAATTTGGTGTAAATCGGACTACTATATCATATAGCTGCCATAGGAACGATCGGTTCGAAAACAACATTTAGTATGAACACCTTTTTATATATATATATCTATATTTCTTTTTAAAATGGCTTTGCAACTTCATGCATTGGAGAGCAGACGTTCCCGCGGAATTCAATCATTCCGCTGTCGAGTCTGCCGGGGCATCCATCCTCTGCGGCAATGCAACCGTTTTCTGCGTCTAAGCTCGGAGAAACGGCTCCGGGCAGTACTTATCAACAAGTACTGCCCCATTGTTTAGCGCATCAGCACTCCGGCCAATCCTGTCGAAGCGGTAGTCGATGCCGAACGTACAAGGAAAAACATCATACCTTGCTGCATATGCACGAGAATCGGCGCACAAGCCGGTCTCTTTCCTGAAGTGTGTCACCGCGACGCACTAGATTCCCAGTCCGAGAGTCAACCCCATCACTGGCTGCGCTGTTGCAGCACAAATCTACGATCGTGACGGCGGCTCTAGTGTTGATAGAAAATGGCGAGAAAAGGTTCGAGTGTCCTGTATTGGTTGATTCAGGCCTATGCGTATCCTCGCGTTATCCAGCCGGGCTTCTTACCAAGCGAAGATGGACTTCCAGTGGCGCAGAACACCAATTTTGGATGGGTTCTTTCCGGCTCCTGCACTGCCTAAGAAAAGAAGTTTTATCCTTCCCACCATCACTTTCTTTTTTTCCTTTTTTTGCATATCCTTGCAAGGCGGGCGTGATGTTGATGTCAGAGAGAGCTTTAATGCTTACGCTCGCGAGCGTGACGCTAAGCTGCGCTTGAGCGCAACCGAGCTTTCCCCCGCGGCTTTAACTCCCCACACTTAGGCTAATTAGGTTTAAGAGAGTAATGTGAAGTTAGTACTAATCATGAGCCCAAAGTAATTTAATTTAAAGTAATTATAATTTAACGAATTGAGGGGTGGCTCTGAAATTTTAAATATATATCTTTGTAGCTCTAAAGAAAATTTGAACAGTAAATTACAAGTGAGCATGAGAAAGGGCGTAACATAACGGTCATCAAAAAAATTTGTTTCAAAAATATAGCATGTGTTTTTCCTACACTAAATATGAATCTTTTTAAAATAAACTTTAATGATAAGTATAAGAATGACAAAGCTTTTGTTAAGCTCTCCATTACTACTATAACGGTTATTTTAGTGATAACAGGTTTGCGGCAAAAATGTCAACGTACAGCACACAGAGAAAAAAAACACGTACTAAAATTAAGTACGAAATGCATTGAAATAAGTATTTTAAGTACTTAGAATAAATACTCGTACTTGATTTTTTTTTTTTTTTAATTTAATTTAATTTATTAATTTCATTGATTCCTAACGCTACAGTATTGCTACTTTTACATTATTGCGCTAGTCACATTGACTTAGTTATGATTAAAATGAGAAAATTTGAATTGCTTAATCTAATATTAATTATTAATCTAATACATTTATTATTTCTCTATTTTATTATTTTCACTTTTTAAATTTTTATATTTTTACTAAACATTGATTTCTCTTATTTGGCCTTATTATGTATTTTTAATGTGTGTTTAATAGATGTTCCTTAATTTTAATTATGAACCTATGTGCATTGGTGATAGCTTTTAAATTATGTGGTAACTGGTTCCAAAGTCGAACAGCATGAGGATAAAATTGTTTATCAGAACTAGACAATTTTGATTTTATGGGAATTATATTGTTGGTGCGCATGGAAGACGATAATTGTATCATTTCATACAGATAGTCAGGTTGTTTAGTGAATAAAATTTTGTGAAGGAGCGTTAAAACTTTAACTTCCATCCATGTCTTCAAACTGAGACCAAAAATTCTTTTTGCATAACATGTAACATGATCATATCGTCTTAGGTTATACACATAACGAGCTATACTATTAAACGCTACATTTAATTTATGTTGACTAGCTGAGTCACATTTACCAAATATTTCAACACCATAAAACAATACAGACGTTACACAAGCTTTAGCCACCATAAGACGAATTCTAGTCGGAAGATACTTCTGAGTTGTTGACAATCTACGTAATAACCCATACGTCTTTCCAACAGCTTTATTGACTTGGTCAGTCCATGACAGGGTATTATTTATTGTGATGCCCAAATTTTCCGCTCTTAACACATACTCAATTTCTTTACCTTCAATAGTTAGCTTTGTCAAGTGTTCTGTTCGGTAATAATTCTTATAAATAACAAGACATTTACATTTCGATGGATTTAAACTAAGACCATTATTCTTTGCCCACTCATATACATGCAATAGCTCGTTGTTACATAAATTAACACAATCAGATATTTGAGACAATGGACGACTGACATATAGTTGGACATCATCTGCATACATATGGACATCACAATTGGACAGTATAGTTGGTAAATCATTAATATAAATGGAAAACAGTAAGGGTCCTAAAACTGATCCCTGAGGGATTCCTCGCTTTACTGAGACATAGTTCGACTTTACCGAGTTTACAACAACTGCTTGCTGTCAAGCTGTGGTCAGTTTCAGGTACGTTGAGAGCAGTAAATTTAATATTTAGGTCGTTTACATCAATGTCGTCTTTTATCACAGGTACTTCTTTCCCTACTCCTAAGTTCTTGACAACATTCCATGTTTGACTATTAGATATTGCACTTTCAAATTTCAAGATATAAAATTCTTTTTTGGCATTTTTTATTAATGTATTTACTTTTTGTCTGCTTTTTTTATATTGTCTGTACAAATTGTCAGTTCTGTATAGTTTCCATTTCTTATATTTGTCGTCTCGTTCTAATATTGCACTTTCAATGTGGGTGTTAAACCACGATCTGGCAATAGGCTTTACAATTTTTGTTTTAATAGGTACAAAAGTATTAAAGAGGTAGTTGACATTATCTGAAATAATTTGTATTTGTTGATTTACACACGAACAATTGTAAATATTATTCCAGTCACATAAAAGACATTCATTTAATAGCCCATCATAGTTAATATCCTTAAAGCTTCTGAATTGGATAATGTCATCTTTATAGTCAAGGTTTACGTTATATGTCAAGAAAATAAAGTCATGTTTCGAAAAAGCAGGTACTGATAATTGATCATACAGCAAAATATTATTAGTATTGTTTACTAATATTATGTCTAACAGTGTATTGCATGTATTTGTAAAGTGTGTGGGTATCACAGAGTTAACTAAATGTAGACCTAACGATCCCATTTCATCAGAGAGATTACGCTCAGTCAAAATGTTGCTATTAAGGTCCCCAGTTAGAATTATGTCCGTATATGTCAGTGAAAGATTAGAGATAGTTTCAATTAAGTCAATAAAATCAATTTGTTTGTGAGGTCTATAAATGCATCCAATAAGCGTTTTGTTGTCTCGACTTATATTCGAAATTTCGAGAAAAAGATACTCCATTTCACTAACAGTGGGCTGCATAAGTACATACTTGCATTTTAGCCTTTTGCTGACAAAGATAGCTACACCCCCTGCATGACTAATACGGTCAGAACGAAATACATTATAACCATCACATACAATTAACGAGTCACTTAAATCTTTGACAAACCACGTTTCAGACACACATATAATATCCACGTTAGACTCGACAAACATATATCTAAATTCTTCCATTTTATTCACTAAGCTTTGTGCATTTATATGGCATATATGTAGTCCTTGCTTTTGTCCTGTCAATATTCTAACCATTGCATGGCTGTTCGCTTTGGATCTATCTATATTCGCTTGCATACTAATTTAAATTTCAATAAGTTTGTAAAATCTATCAGATGCACACAAATTTCTAAAGGGACAGTTTTCAAAAAACACACATTAAGAGAGGAAAAAACAATAAAGAGAAATAGCTTACATTTAAAGACATAAAAGACGAAAGAGAACACTAAATGCTTATAATATCTTATATTAACTGCGAAAAAGATTACGATCTGCTTGCAGAGTATCAGACTCCGATCCGCTGCTTACATATGCTGTGTGGTGGCGGACTGGATCAGCTGCAACGTCGAGAGAGATTCCGCTATGCAGCTGTGAGAGCTTTTGCAAGCTGTCCACGCATATTATGTTTCCCCTCTCATTCTGCTTAACATGCACAAGGGAACGTCGACAGAACACTGCAGATAAAAGCTTACTCTTCTTCATACGCATCGCCTCTTTAAATATGTTGTAATTCTCTTTTGTGAGTTGTTCGTTTAGATAAATGCGAGTATCAGAATCAAAGCCCATCAGTTTAAGCGTCAGTTGTTGTTTTGTTGAAATTTAAGTAAGAATTATTTAAAACAAACATGAAAATACTTGAATCAAGTATAAGTAGACTTGTTTCGAGTAAAAGTAAACTTGAATCAAGTATAACTTGAAATTTACTTAAATTGAGTACGAAAATACTCAATATAAGTTCGGAACCCGGGTTTGAACCCCACCAGCGGCATTAATTAAATAGTATTTTTTAATGTTTTGCATTCTGCTTTGACATTTTTCAAAATTTTCCTTGGATATAATTACATTTTAACAAATAAATTGTTGTCTGTCATATGTCTGTCAATTTGTCTGTCTGTGTCAGCCTGTCGTTCTGTGTAGAATATATAGTTTTTTTAGTCTACAAGAAATTGTTTACATCGTAGCTCACTGGATAGAATACCCGACTCTGAAGCTGAGGTCCCGAGTTCGAATCCCATGTAAGTCAGGTTATTAAAAAAACAAACAACAATGTTATTATTAAATAAAAACGGTAATATACATAAACTTTATAACTAAATAATAAAACAATACAAAAATTTAATAACAAATAAAAAAATAATAAAAATAGATATTGTTTCAAGTACAGAAGATCTTAATTCATGTGCAAGAAAACTTGAACTGAAATCGGAAATTCTTATTTTTCGAGTTTTCAGTACTTGATTCAAGTTAGACTACAAACTTAAAAATCGTACTTGAAAATCGAACTTGAAATAAGTGCGTCGTCCTCGAATATAGTAATTCCGTACTTGATTCGATATCAAGTTCGAATTGTTGAGTTTTAAGTACGAAATACTTGATTATTGCTTTCTGTGCAGTGGCGTAGATGATGGGCGATCAAGAGCATCAATCTTTATTAGAAAGTTATCCAATTTTCGAAAATAGCTATCTACGCCATTGAACACCATCGAATAACAGTAAAGATTATCGGCTCTAAACGTTCTGTTCTAAATACAGTTCACTTAGTAATTGGAATTTAAAAAATGCAGTAAGCTACAGTATAGCATGCTCGACAATAGGAGACCCTGTACTTTTTGAGTGCAAGCCGTTCACTATAGATTGTTCTTCAATGTTGCGTACCATTCAATAGATGGCGCCACTACGAAGATAATATAATAAACACAGAGGTCGCTAGCGTCTCTTCTTCTTCCTTTTGCCCGCAATATTGTAAATTGAATAACTTCCGCGTTTGTCATCCGATTGGAATGAAATATTCACGACAGGTTTGGACTATAGTGTTTATTGTATGTATATGTTTACTGTAGCATTAAAGGGGGTCTTGTAATTCGACTTAAAAATTTTGTATTTCAATTTCAGGGGGCGGAGGGGGCCGTGGCAAAAATCTAAAACAAACTTAATCAATGGGGGATATAGATGAGCCTACATGCCAAACTTGGTGTCTCTAGCTCTAATGGTCTCTGAAATCTAGGCGACACAAATAGGGACAGACAGACAGACGGACAGAAAGACAGACGGACAGAAAGACAGAAGGACAGACGGACAGACAGACAGACGGACATGGCTATATCGACTCGGCTGTTGATGCTGATCAAGAATATATACACTTTATGGGGTCTGCCACGACTCCTTCTGCCTGTTACGCACATTTGCAAAAACGTAATAGACCCTTTTGTACTTTTTTAAAATACAGGGTCTTAAAAGTGTTGTCAATTCTTTATCACTTTTTTCAACTGATTGTGGACAAAGATCTTTCATATTCTTGATCAGCATCAACAACCGAGTCGATATAGCCATGTCCGTCTGTCTGTCTGTCCCTTTTTGTGTCGCCTAGATTTCAGAGACCATAAAAGCTAGAGGCACCAAATTTGGCAAGTAGGTTTATCTATATCTCCCATTGATCAAATTTATTTTAGATTTTTGTCATGTCCCCTCCGCCCCTGGTAATTGATAAACAAAATTTCAAAGTCGAATTACTAGACCACCTTTACTGCTATTTTCGGTACATATTTTTGTTTATTTATTGATGTAATGACGACTATGTGCAATCGACAGGTTATTGTGTAAGTTTAAGTTACATTGTAAATTATATATATTAAAACTTTTAAAATGCTTTAAAGTAAAAAAAGAAAAAAATTATATTATATATAGTGACATATCTGCCATAAGAATATAACAAATCCGTCATAAACACAAACGATCTTTTGCAAAGCTTCACTTTCCAAAAGCTTATCGAAGACACATCACTTCTCAAAGCTTATCAAAGACACATGCAAAGTTATTTAGAACTCAAACGTAAACTTTTAGATCTCAAATGTAAACTAACAGAATCCAAATAAGTAAACAAATGTAAACAGACAGCCAGCAAAGCTTTGAAGGTTTGCTGTGCCCAGATCACAAATCTTGTAGTTAGTTTTAAGTTGACTTTTAACAAATAAAGTACACAAATATAAAAATAAAATTAAATTATATTTTTTTTTTTTATTTGATATATAATTGTTGACCAGTTAATTGGCGCTGCCGATAGGATATCGAAAAGTTATAAGTAATATCCGTGATACTATTCAATAAAGTGACAAATAATCCGTGCACAACCAAGATTCTTTAAGATTGAGCACGCGAATTGCCGCGAAATAGTGATTCGGTGAACATTACAATTTAGTATAACGAATTGATATCCACATAAGAGCCTGTATGCATTAAATTAATTAAAAGACCTATTTTGTGGCCCGTTAGATAAAGTGTGATCGCCACTACAGTGAATTTTAATTAATCAACAAGTGCACAGTGCAGTTCACTTTATACATAAATCTCATTATACTGAGCAGTACGTGAACAAAAATCAGTGGCCCGCTAGATAAAGCGTGACCGCCACCCAAATTATATAACTAAATACAGTAGCCCGTTTCAAGAGTGTGACCGCTACCTTACCCCGTTAAATCAAACAAGAAATATCACAAAACATGGCATTTACAAACGACAACCTAACTCAATTACTTCGACAAATCCGCCAAGTACCTCAATTTTCTGGAGATCCATGCAGCCTCAGTCCTTTCATCAAGCGAATTGTGTACATGATGAACCTTTATCCTACCAATGACGCACGACAGAAGGCCGTAATTTTTGGAGCCATTGAATTACAAATCGTTGGAGATGCTGAAAAAATATCACAGCCCGGGTTCCACAACGAATGGACAATTCTAAAAGGTGACCTAATCGATGAGTTCAAGACGAAAACACCTCTGAAGGAATTAAGCCTATTAAACAAACTGGAAGGAATAGGGACATACAGAGAAGAAATCAAGAAGGAACAATTTTAGAGAAAACCATTAGTTCAGAATGGATTTGCTCGGCGTTGAGCGGCCGATTAATTCCACCCTTCCATGAACGCCGTGTTGTAGATGCTTTTATTTTGGGCGATAAAATTAATCCGTCTAGACTTCAGCTAATCTTGGTCACACTTTCACACTCCATCACTTCGGATATTAAAACGCTTTAGTTCACTCTATGATTAAACCACTTAATAAAACTAAAACGAAAATATTTATAGATAACATTGAGTTCCGCTCCTATCAACTTTTAGCAACGGACTACCATGGTTGCAACGGGTAACGGGGAATCAGGGTTCGATTCCCGGAGAGGGAGCCTGAGAAACGGCTACCACATCTAAGGAAGGCAGCAGGCGCGTAAATTACCCACTCCCAGCCCGGGGAGGTAGTGACGAAAAATAACAATACAGGACTCATATCCGAGTGCCCTGTAATTTGAATGAGTACACGGGCAATCCTTTAACAAGGACCTATTGGAGGGCAAGTCTGGTGCACAGCAGCCGCGGTAATTCCAGTCTCCAATAGCGTATATATAGTAAGTTGTTGGCAGGTTAAAACGTTCGTAGTTGAACTTGTGCTTCATACGGGTGGTGCAACTGCCAATTGTAGTTAGTACTATACCTTTATGTATGGAAGCGTATTACCGGTGGAGTTCTTATATATGATTAAATACTTGTATTTTTTTATATATTCCTCCTATTTAAAAACCTGCATTCGTGCTCTTTCGTCGAGTGTTATTGTGGGCCGGTACAATTTACTTTAGAACAAATACAGAGTGCTTAAAGCAGGCTCTCAAATGCCTGAATGACTCGAATGTGCATGGGATAATGAAATAAGACCTCTGTTCTGCTTTCATTGGTTTTCAGATCAAGAGGTAATGATTAATAGAAGCAGTTTGGGGGCATTAGTATTACGACGCGAGAGGTGAAATTCTTGGACCGTCGTAAGACTAACTTAAGAGAAAGCATTTGCCAAAGATGTTTTCATTAATCAAGAACGAAAGTTAGAGGTTCGAAGGCGATCGACATCGCCCTAGTTCTAACCATAAACGATGCCAAGCAAGTACTGGCTAGTGCTACTTTTATGGTTTCAGCCCTATGGAAACCAAAGCTTTTGGGCTCCGGGGGAAGTATGGTTGCAAAGCTGAAACTTAAAGGAATTGACGG